>WHYT01014438.1:28267-53397 GCA_009806455.1 Tetrax tetrax | reverse complement strand
TTTTTTTTTTTTTTTTTTTTTTTTTTTTTTTTTTTTTTTTTTCAACAGTAATCCCATTCCCAGGTTTTGTATACTCTTCCTTGAGCTAAAGCGCAGTAACCAAAATCATTATTTAGAGCTAGCTAGTGTTGTGTGGTGGCTTGTGAGTCCTCGCTTCCCCCACGTCCTCCTCACCCCCTTTGGTGTGGCCCTCCTGCATCTGTAACCCTCAACAGAAACAGCCGGCCACGTCACACACCTTACAGTGCAAGTGACCGGTCGTAGCCTTTGTTGAGAGCACGTGTGGACTGTAGTTAATTAAATGAGTTGTTGTTGTGTGTTGGACGTCAGGAGTGCTGGTAGAGAGGGCGCGGGGTCCTGCGGCGTAGCCAGGTCTGACGGCCGACTCCTTGTTGCGTTTCAGCAGCGGTATGTTGCCGAATGCAGTGCTGCCCCCTTCGCTTGACCATAATTATGCTCAGTGGCAGGAGCGTGAAGAGAGCAACCGCACTGAGCAGCCCCCTCTGATGAAGAAAATCATTCCAGCTCCGAAACCCAAGGGGCCTGGAGAGCCAGATTCGCCAACTCCTCTACATCCTCCTACTCCACCTATCTCTGGTAAGAAGACAGATTGCAGCGCTATTCGTCTCGTTCCAAACCTCCTTGTAGTAGAGAGAGGGCGGCGCTAGCTCTGTCCGCGACAGAAGAGTTGTGGAGACCTCTGTGAGCTGCAGTCCTTCAGAGGCTGCCCCGTGTGAGGTGTTTCTGAGCTGGGCTTGGGCCCAGCCACACATTTGCGCCTGCCTCTTCGCCCCAGAACACGGGCTGCGCAGAGGCTGGCTGCTGAAAGCGCTGGGCTTCTGCCCTGGTGGCTTACTGACAGTCTTTCCAGATTAATTTTGCCTGCCTGCCTTTCAAGAATAAACAGCGTTCTCTCTTCTAACTGTAAGGCTCTGACAGAAGCAGAGAGGACAGTCCTGAACTCAACCCGCCTCCGGACGTAGAGGACAACAGGCAGTGCGCGCTGTGCCTGAAGTACGGTGACGACAGTGCTAACGTGAGTGTCTGCCCCCGCCTGCTCTGGCAGGAGCTGCTGCGAGCAGTACCAAGATTTGGTGCTGTGAACGGGCTGGAGGCTGTTTGTGCGCTGTTGTGTCTCCTGGAACCTTTGAGAAGAGCGTTTCCCTCTGTTCTGTAGGATGCTGGACGTCTCCTCTATATTGGCCAAAATGAATGGACACACGTGAACTGTGCGTTGTGGTCAGCAGAAGTGTTTGAAGATGATGATGGTTCTCTGAAAAACGTGCACATGGCTGTGATCAGGGGAAAGCAGCTGGTAGGTTTGGGTTTTTTTACACTAGATATATTAGAACTGAAGACACGTGAGAATCTGTCTGATCCTTGCTCTGTTCAGAAATACTGTGGAGAACAAGAGGAACTTGTAACGGGAGAATCGGAAGAGTATTTTGCTCAGAAGGCCTTCCGGTTCCAGTGCTATTCCTTAAGCAGTTGATGCCATGTCTGTAGTCACAACCTGGTTTTAAAAATCACGTGGAATGTGTGAAGCACAGCCAGATGCGGCGTTAAAGCCAGCACCCCTCTCCCTGGTACAAGGACTTAGCGGATCTTCTGTCACAGCCCGAGCTGATGACAGCAGAGGAGCTGGAAGGAGAGCGAGCGAGCCTGTACCTGGTATTTTGAGCTAGGTTAAATTGATACACATAGGCAAGACATAAAAATTGAAAGCAAGTATTGTCCAGTTCAGGGTGGTGGTCGAGGTGAATTTTCATATTTGAGTGTAGATGAAGGATTTTGGCGTCTGGCTTGTACGTAGCTACTCTGCTAAATGCTGCAGAAAGAATGATGGTGGAGCCTTTTTTCTGAACTCCCAAGCAGTCTTGGAAAACAAAATAATCTTCCTGTTGTGAATTGGTTGTTGCTTACTTTCCTGAAGAATTCTGTGAGACTGCAGGCGTGACTAGAGATTAGTTTGTCCAAATTTTGTTTTAATATTGCATCTGTCCGTCTTAAATACTTAATAAAACAGCAGAAGCAATGGAATAGGAGTGCTCTTAGCTGGCATTAAGCCACCTACGTGGGGAATACTCCGTGCAGGAGAAGTAGTTGACGTATGAATTGGTGAATCTTGCAAGTCTGACACTTGGAAGTCTGAGGCCTGGAGGAACCAGTCTGCAAATGCAGCAGTTGTCCTGTGTGAGGGATCCTCCTTCCTCTCACCTCCTCCTCCGTGTCTCGCTCGTGCACGTGAGTCACGGTAGTGAAATGTTACAGCAGTGCAGTGGGAGGTCAGGCGTTACTCTAAACTTCTGTCTGTGCTGAAGAAAGCAGCCGACAACAGTAATGGCAGCCTGGTTTGAGAAGGGATTAATTTTTACCTTTCTTTTTTTTTTTTTTTCCCCCTTGCTGTTGTAGAGATGTGAGTTCTGCCAGAAGTCAGGCGCCACGGTAGGCTGCTGCCTTACTTCCTGTACAAGCAACTATCATTTTATGTGCTCGCGAGCCAAGAACTGCGTCTTTCTGGACGATAAGAAAGTTTACTGCCAGAGGCACCGTGACTTGATCAAAGGAGAGGTGAGATTCTCCTTTCCCAGCCTGCCTCACCTGAAGGTGGGGTTAGCCTGTGAGCGCTTTCTAGAAGCCAATACTGAACGTGTTCCCCATGAACAAGGGCCGGACCGCAGTGCTGTTAGAGAGAGGTCAGGGATACGATGGCGTGGGGGAGGTCGGCGAGTCCAGCTGTGCAGCAGTTCCAATCGAGTTGGACTGCGTCGCGTACGTGTGGCGGTTCCTAGAAAATTAACCAGGAGTTTTGTGCGTTCTTGTTCCAGGTGGTTCCTGAGAACGGGTTTGAAGTTCTTCGGAGAGTTTTTGTGGACTTTGAAGGGATCAGCTTGAGAAGAAAATTTCTTAGTGGCTTGGAACCGGAGAACATCCATATGATGATTGGTAAGATCCCGTCTCTGGACGCTTGATCCACCTTTGGTGCTGAAGTCTGGTTCACAGAACTTTGCTGTTCTTCTGCTCAGGTTCCATGACGATAGACTGTTTAGGAATTCTGAATGACCTCTCGGACTGCGAAGACAAGCTGTTTCCCATCGGCTATCAGTGAGTATGAGCTGTTTCCTGATTCGATGTCTTTGAGTGTATGAGATGCTGAACCAGCGCTGGAGGGACAGATGCAAAGATGGACTGTAGCTTTCACGCGCTGTCCAGGAATCTTGTGATTAAGCTAGGTGTGCAGCATGTTGTGCCAGGAAACCTTTGTCCCGTGCAATTTTGAGAAACAGAAAGTTGAAAATGGGAATGCTGAGGTTTACTCGGCTGTTGAGTGAATAGTTTTCTGTTTGAATTATCTTCCAGGTGCTCCAGGGTGTACTGGAGCACAACAGATGCCAGGAAGCGCTGTGTGTATACCTGCAAGATCATGGAGTGCCGGCCTCCGGTCATAGAGCCTGACATCAACAGCACCGTAGAGCACGATGATAACAGGACAATTGCCCACAGTCCGGTTCCCCTGACAGGTAACCTCTGAAGGACTCTCTGAAGGTGTCTTCTCTCCGTGCTTGTGCCAGAACACCAGGTAGTGGCTAGGACCTGTGTCTCGTAAAGCCGATGCGGGCTAGAATCTGCTTCGGGCTTCCGAATGACGTGACAGCATCTTAAGGCTTTCAAAAGGAAAAAAAAAGGGAGCTAAGCTCCTGAGTGCACTGGTAGCTTTGAAAACTTGGGCAAAATGGAAACTGCTGCAGTAATGCTTTCCAGTCTGCGGATCTGGGAGCGTTCTAGTGATCTAAAACTCCAAATTGTCCTTCGAGTGTCAGTGTTGGTACGTAACACGGGGCTTGTTAAGCGCTGTGCTGGACATTGCGCTTCTTTCGTGTTTCCACATTGCTTTCTCTGTATCCGTAGATGAGGTTAAAAAAACAAAACCTCAACCCTGTCCTTTTCCGTTCCCAGAAGGAGAGGCTGTGGAAGGTTTTTTTAAACTTCTGCGGTAGTCATCATTGGAAACACAGAGTCTTAAGCTTTATAGAATCGTAATGGAATTTTGTGTGTAAGCTGAGGGTTACTGTGTAGCTGCAAGTATTTGGACACGCTCTCGGGACAAGAAACCAGACGTTTCTTGATGGCAAGGAAGCAGCGCAGTCTTTGACTGAGTGTGCATTTAACACGGACCCTGACTCTCCGAGCGACACCTGACAGCCTTTATCAGATCGTAGCTTTCAGGACTCCGTGATGGCTCATGCGGTTGTTTCTCCTTTGTGCAACAACAGAAACTCTGCCTAAGGACAGCCGGAATACACCTGAAATTGTAAACCCGCCGTCTCCAGACCGTCCCTTGCATTCCCAGACCTCCGGTTCCTGTTACTACCCAGTGGCCTCAAAGGCCCCCAGGATCAGGACGCCGAGTTACCCGTCCACACAGCGCTCGCCCGGCTCCAGGCCGTTACCCTCTGCAGGTATTTCAGGGGCTGCTGACGTGGATTTCGGGGTTTGGGGAGGGGTGTTTTGTTTGTTTGTTGTGGAAATCCTTTTGCTTTGGTTCGTGTCTTTTTTTGGCGTCATTCAGAACGTGATGTTTAGTTTTCTGTTTCTAGAGAAAATAGCGAAATGGCAATAGGTTTGAGGGAGAGAAGCTGCTGAAAATAGCCAGTAGAGGTGGCCTGTCAAGAAATGTAGGACCGAAACAAAAACTTCCCTGGGATGAAGAGCGCCCTGTTCAGGCAACGTAACAGCAGTGATAGAGAAGAGCTGTAGGAAAGGTTAGGGACTTAATCATCTCAGTCGGTACTTTTCCAGAGAGAATTGGAAAGCTGGTATTGTAATTCAGCGACTATTTCTGTGTGAATGAGTCATATTTTGTTTCCAACTGGTGTTGAAAATTCACATTTAAAGAAGTTGAGACACAGAACCCTGAGATAGAAACTTGTCAGCTGTACGTGGTGAATACTGATTGCTATCAGATTTTTAATACCTATCTCACGTATCATCATTATGTAAGCGCTCTTTGGCTGAAAGGCTTTTACGGCTGTTTATTTCTCGTATCTTACGTGAAGGGACTGGGTGTGTGTTGACGGTGAAGTTTTCAGATCGCTTGACAGTCTTTCTTGCCTTGTTTTCTCAGGAAGTCCCACCCCAGTGACCCATGAGATAGTGACAGTAGGAGATCCTCTACTGTCCTCTGGGCTGAAGAGCATTGGTTCTCGGAGGCACAGCACCTCCTCTTTGGCGCAGCAGCAATCCAAACTCCGGATGATTTCCCCCACGCGAGCCGCGAACACCTATGCCAGGCACAGCGTATCTTCGGTTTCCAGCGCGGGCTCCTCCTCAGAACACGAACTGAGCGGCAAAGGAACCGACCGCTTTGCGGGGTCGGTGAACGCAGGCGCTCCGAGCACTCCACTTCAAAGCTGCTCTGCCAGTTCAGGCTCCCAGAAAACAGCGACTACGAGCGGAAGTAAAACTTACCAGCTGGATGCGTCTCAGTCTACAGAAGGAAAACATTCCAGCAGTTCAGATTTGATAGCCAAAGGTGTGCCTTCCAAGGGAGAGAAGATGAAAACGCTGACCTCGAAGGACGCAGATTATTCAGCTCACAGTTTTGCTTCTGGAGGAAACTCCAAGCTGTCCACTCAGCCAACCGGTTCATCGGGCGCAGAAACGAATGTCAAAGTAGGAACCTTTCAAGAATGTTCAGGATCATTTTCTTCCAAAGAAACGCTATCCTTTCCGCCTTTGCATCCGAGAGGCCCAAGGAAGGACAGAGATCAGCACGTGGAACCTGTCCAGCCGGAGAAAACGCCTTCGCCTGATGAGGTGGATGCCAAGACCTCGAAGTCTGCCGGAGTAAATAGCAGAAGCCCTGCAGCGAGTGAGCAGGTTGTTTCTGCCCCTAGGGACAGGCGTCAGAAGGGGAAAAAGTTCAAGAAAGATAGTTTTAAAGAGAAGCATTCCCTGAAATCTCTTACAGACTCAGGTCAAGGAGTAGGCAGCGATGAAGGAAACCTGAAACCAGAGTTTGGTACTCAGGGTTTGGCAACGGAACCAATTGGCCAGAGGTTATGCAATAATCTTCCCGCTGAAAAAGCTGGCGAGAAGTCTCCCCCTTCACAGGGGTCATCTAAAGGTTCTGCAGTGCAGATGGAAGTGGCCTCTGCCTCTAAGGAGTCGCAGGCACCTAGAAAGCGCACCGTTAAAGTCACCCTCACTCCTCTCAAGATGGAAAGCGAAAACCAGTCTAAAACCGCACAGCAGGAAAGCGATGCTGAGCCTCAGTCTGCGGGAGCAGAACCGGCGGCTGCTCTGGCGGAGCCCTCCTCCGCTTCGGAAAGCCCGGAAGACAGCTCTGCAGCTCAGGGCAGTCCAAACGAAGCACCGGCGCAGGAATCTCAAAACAGCACGTATGAAAGTTTGCCCGTTCAGGATAGCAACTTGATGCTCCAGGATGGAAGTAAAGCTCAAGAAGAAGGCTCGTACAAGCGGAGGTATCCACGGAGAAGCGCTCGGGCCAGATCCAATATGTTCTTCGGACTGACTCCCCTGTATGGTGTGAGGTCTTACGGAGAGGAAGACATTCCCTTCTACAGTAACTCAACGGGGAAGAAGCGAGGAAAGCGGTCTGCGGAAGGACAGGTGGATGGTGCGGATGACTTGAGCACGTCAGATGAGGACGACTTGTACTACTACAATTTCACTAGAACCGTGGTTTCCTCGAACGCGGAGGAGAGGCTTGCACCCCATAACTTATTCCGGGAGGAGGAGCAGTGTGATCTTCCAAAAATCTCACAGCTGGACGGTGTGGACGATGGAACGGAAAGCGATACGAGCGTCACGGCAACAACAAGAAAGGTCAGTCAGGTGACGAAGAGGAGCGGTAAAGAAAACGGGACAGAGAACCTCAAGCTCGACAGAACCGACGAAGCCGGAGAGAAGGTGCAAGTCACCAAGGGCTCCGCTGTCCACAAAGCCGACCCGAAGATGGAGAACTGCCATCCTGTGAGCAGGGTTAAAGCGCAAGGCCAGGATTCGCTGGAAGCGCAGCTGAGCTCCTTGGAAGCGGGCCGCAGGGCTCACGCAAGCACGCCCTCCGAGAAGAACTTGCTGGACACTTTCAACACAGAACTTCTGAAATCCGACTCCGACAATAACAACAGCGACGACTGTGGGAACATCCTCCCTTCCGACATCATGGACTTCGTCCTGAAGAACACGCCGTCCATGCAGGCGCTGGGAGAAAGCCCAGAGTCCTCGTCCTCCGAACTTCTGACGCTTGGAGAAGGGTTAGGTCTCGACAGCAACCGCGGCAAGGACATGGGCTTGTTTGAGGTGTTCTCCCAGCAGCTGCCAACCGCCGAGCCGGTGGATAGCAGCGTCTCCTCCTCCATTTCAGCGGAGGAGCAGTTTGAATTGCCGCTGGAGCTTCCTTCCGATCTCTCTGTTCTGACCACGCGCAGCCCCACGGTGCCCAGCCAAAATCACAACAGGCTGGCCGTCATCTCGGAGTCTTCGCTCTCCTCCTCGGGAGAGCGGTCGATGCTCGCTTTGCCTTCCGCGGAGTCCGGGGAAAAGAGAGTGACGGTCACAGAAAAGCCTGCCTCGGGGGAGGGCGATACAGCTCTCCTGAGCCCAGGAGTGGCCCCGAGCCCCGAAGGACACATGACCCCCGACCACTTCATCCAGGGTCACATAGATGCGGAGCACATAGCCAGCCCGCCCTGCGGCCCCGTGGAGCAAGGGCACGGCAGCGGCCAGGATTTAACGAGGAACAGCGGGACCCCGGGTATCCAGGTGCCGGTGTCGCCCACCGTTCCCCTCCAGAGCCAGAAGTACGTGCCAAACTCCACGGACAGCCCCGGCCCCTCGCAGATCTCCAACGCGGCGGTGCAGACAACGCCGCCCCACCTCAAGCCAGCCGCAGAGAAACTTCTGGTGGTCAATCAGAACATGCAGCCGCTGTACGTCCTCCAGACCCTTCCCAACGGGGTGACTCAGAAGATACAGTTAACGCCTTCGGTTAGCTCCGCGCAGAGCGTGATGGAGACCAACGCCTCGGTGCTGGGGCCCATGGGGAGCGGGCTCACGCTGACCACGGGGTTGAACCCGAGCTTGCCCTCTTCCCAGTCGTTATTCCCTCCCGCGAGCAAGGGCCTGCTGCCCATGTCCCACCACCAGCACATACACCCCTTCCCCACAGCCACTCAGGCTGGCTTCCCGCCCAACATCGGCAGTCCTTCGCCTGGGCTGCTGATCGGCGTGCAGCCGCCCCCGGATCCTCAGCTCTTGGTGTCTGAAGCCAGTCAGAGGACGGACCTCGGGACCGCCGCGTCTGCGCCAGCCGCCCTGGGCAAGAAACGGCCGATATCCCGCCTGCAGTCCCGGAAGAAGAAGCTGGCTCCCTCTGGCACCCCTGCTGCTGTAGCTCCTCCTGACATGGTCTCCAACATGACCTTAATTAATTTCACTCCTTCCCAGATTTCCAACCAGCCGCTGGATTTAGGAGCCATCAATTCAACGTCCCACAGAACCGTCCCCAATATTATCAAGAGGCCCAAGTCTGGGGTCATGTACTTTGAGCAGACGTCCTTGCTCCCGCAAGGTGGGACCACTGCTGCCGTCGGCACGTCTCCCAGTGTTATCGGGCCAGATGCCGGTCACCTCCCAGCGGGGCCGGTGTCGGGCCTAGCATCAAGTTCCTCGGTGCTGAACGTCGTATCCATGCCGGCCACGGCAGCCCCTACTACTGCCGGGTCGGTTCCCGGTCACGTTTTGGGACAAAGTTCGGTAACGTTAACTAGCCCCGGGTTGCTGGGGGACATTGGTTCGATAAGCAACCTCCTGATCAAAGCCAGTCAGCAGAGCCTCGGCCTTCAGGAGCAGCACATGACTTTGCCGCCGAGCTCTGGCATGTTTTCGCAGCTGGGAGCATCCCAGCCTCCGTCTACGGCAGCGAAGACAGCCGCGTCGAGCATCTGCGTTCTGCCCTCGGCACAGACGATGGGCATGACGGTTGCGCCGTCGTCTGCGGACTCGGAAGGCTCTTACCAGCTCCCGCATGTGACGCAGCTCCTGGCCGGCAAAGCTGGGGTCGCTTCATCCCAGCTGGACCTCGGCACGGCCTCGGCGGCGACGCAGTTGTCGAGCTTTCCGCAGCTGGTTGACGTTGCCGGTAATAGCGGGCTTGAGCAAAACAAGGCTTCCTCCTCAGCGATGCACGCCAGTTCGGCGTCTCCCGGAGGCTCCCCGTCATCTGGTCAGCAGTCCGCGAGCAGCTCCATGCTGGGTCCCGCGAAAACGAAGCCGAAAATCAAACGCATCCAGCCGTCGTTAGACAAAGGGAACGGAAAGAAGCACAAAACCTCTCACCTGTGGAGCGGTTCCTCTGACGCGCACGCTCCCGACAGAGGGGCCGCTGCTGCGCCCCCGGTCTCAGCTGCAGGGTAAGAGGAGGGTTTGATTTCGCTCATCCCTAAGGTTTTGTGACAATCTGAGAAAGGATCTTGCGCTGGTTTTACAGCAAGTTTTCCCTTTGAATGATAGTTTCTACGGTAAAATCCCCAGCTGCCGGCAGAAAGCAAGTCTCTCTAAAGGAGTCAGTAGGACTTTTACCTTTGGAAAGGGAGGGAGGGAGGGAGGGAAAGCCTCAGGCTTTGAGGATCAGGACTGAGGAGTTGATTCATCGTGGGCAGCTCTGGCAGCCTAAAGAGCGGTTTAGGGGAATCAGCAGAGAAAATGGCGCTCCAGAGCGTGGTGGATTCTACTCCTTCACGCTGCTGGTTTGTGTAAGCGCGCTGGGAGTTTAAATTGGAGGCAGGGTGCTGGGGCCCCAAAACAGGCACTGCTGCGACGTCCTTGGTCACTCTGATTGCAGAACTTAAGCTGCGTGCCAGCTTCTGTGAGCTTCGTTTACTATGAGCGGTTGATGCTTCCTGCCCCTCTTCCCTGCGGGAAGAACAAGGAGAGCCTTGCTCTCTGCGTTTCACCAAGGGCGCCACACCGCTGACTTGAAGTCGGGGCGCATACGGCTTGGCAGGCATTTTGAGTGTTCCTACCCCTTCCTGTTCCAGGACTCCTGTGACGAAGGCAGATCCGCAGGACGCAGCAGGCGTAGATCAGCCTCCACAGAAACAGTGCGGCCAGTCTGCGGGGTAAGCGTTAAACAGAGCGTTCCGACGGGCTCTACTCGCGGGACCTGGGGGAGGTGGACACAGAGGGTGCAAGGAGCCTCCCTTTGCTGGTTAGAGTACTGGGAGCTCTTGTCTGGAACGAGCAGTTGCCCGTGGCTGCAATATGGAGCCAGTTGCTCGTGGCTCTGGGAAGGCTGCTGCGTGCTGAGAGCAAGGCTGCTGGTGGCTGGTCCGGTGTCAGCTACGCCTGAGCAGGGCTCGTCCCAGGAACGGGGCACCGGCTGGGTTAACTTCGCCTGCTGCCCGCAGGCTGGTGAATGCCCCAGGAAGAAGTGCTGCTGCCTAGAATCTTCTCGCTCATTTGTTTCCAGCTGAACTCGCCTCAGAGCGTTCGATCTGGAAAAAGACTCCTGTGCCTCTGTCTAGTTCTCGGGCTTTGTAGGTGAATGTTCAGGGTCGGTGAGGAGATGAGAGAAGCTTTTACATATTTTTGTTCACGTTGGCTTCCTTCCCTCCCAAGGCAAACGGCAGTCCTCCCGGAATCTCAGCCAGCGCAGAACTCAACAAGTGAGCAAGAAAATGCAGGTATGTCGCTTCTGCAGAAGCACCGAGTCCTGGATTCTCCAGGAGTGGGAAATGAGTACCTTGAAGTGTGGGGTTTGTGTGTCTCGCTCTCTCATTAGAAATCTCAGAGCCAGTAGTCATTTTGTTCTGGCTTTGAAGGGAGGAAACGGGAGGAAGGTTTGTTTGCTATTAATAGAAGCTGGACAAATAGCTACGTCTCTATTTTTAGTTTGTGAAACTTTCAGCACTTCAGATTTCACGCTCTTACTACAAGGCTGTCTAGGTTTTTTCTTGGACAGATTTGCAGGTCAAAAAGCAAGTTAGTAAGTGATTTCCAGTTGCGGAACAAACAGTGGAAAAACCCTCGCTGTACCCAGTTTCCCTTTTCATGCTGGCTTCTCTCTTTTCTAGGCTCAAAAGCTCTGGAGGAAGAGGAGAGCACTTTCAGCTCCCCGCTTATGTTTTGGCTTCAGCAAGAACAGAAGAGGAAAGAGTGTCTTGGTGAGAAGAAACCGAAGAAAGGTTTGGTTTTTGAGATCTCTAGTGACGACGGCTTTCAGATCTGCGCAGAGAGCATTGAAGGTGAGAACTGTGTGTAATGGTTTTAGCTTTCCTTGCTAGAAGTAAAATTTGGACTTCTGAGGATCCGTTACTCGCTTTTTTCCTAGATTTAGAAAAAGAAAAGTAGTCCTGATTTATGACCCTAGAACAATGCTAGTTCCTAGCAATGTCTGGATTGTGTTAAAGAAGGTTGGTTGTTGTTTCCTTAAATCCTTGTCCCTGTTGGCTTTGTCAGTCAGTCAGTGGTGTTGAACCGTGTTCTGGTCGGAGTAGCGTATGGAGACTCTTCCTCCCCACCAGTTGCAGAGGTCACTTCCTCCCCTTTGTGCCAGAGTGAGTTTTGGAGAGGATGGGAGCAGTTGCATACAAAGATCTTAATTTCTGACCTGTGAAAGAATGCAAACTTCGTATTCTCCAGTTAGCTTACTGGAATATGAGCATGTTGTTGGGAAGCAGCGTGCTGCACGCGTACGTGGAAGTCCGCCGGTGGTGTGGTGTTTCACTGGAAGCCTGAGGGAGGGCTAGACGGCGCCTGCTCTGGCAATCCTCGCTGCCCCGCTCGAGTTCTCTTTCGCTGTTTGTCTCTGTTTGTGCGGTGCAGATGCCTGGAAGTCGCTGACGGACAAGGTCCAGGAAGCCCGTTCCAACGCCCGCCTGAAGCAGCTGTCTTTCGCAGGTAACGCCCCACACCAGGCTCATTTCCACTGCGCCTGCGAGTGCCTGAGAGCACACGGGGCTTTCTGGGGGCGTCCCGGGGTTCAGGCTCGAGAGGTTCGGTTCGGCTGCTTTGCGGAGGATAATTTCTTCCCCGTGGAGCGGTTGAAAGCTTTTATGGGGAGCGAACTAGCGAATACGGTGCCGCTGTGAAGATGGCAGGCTGGCGCCAGGCTGTGTTTCACCGGCTGCTGTGTGCCCCCGCTCCAAGGCTGCGTTGTCACTTGGGTTTGTGGTGGCGCTCTGCTTCTCCTTGCAGGCGTGAACGGGTTGAGGATGCTGGGGATCATCCACGATACCGTTGTGTTCCTGATTGAGCAGCTGTACGGAGCAAAGCACTGCCACAACTACAAGTTCCGGTTCCACAAGCCAGAGGAGGCCAAGGAACCCCCTCTGAACCCGCACGGCTCTGCTCGGGCTGAAGTCCACCTGAGGTGAGTGCCGCGGTCGTTGTTTTGGTGATGGCCCCGTTGCAAAGAAACGTTAGCAGCTTTCTCATGTAGATCAACTCTACGGGGTCCTCTGAGGCGGTGCATTTTGGGGTGGTTGACCATGGCTTTGTTTAACAAAGCTTTCCTGGCTGCCGCTTTATTCGGTGCCCTGAGGCGCGGGAGGCTTTGAGAGCCTGGCTGGAGAAGGTGCAAAGTAGTGAGCCCCTGGGACTGTTGTGGCAACCACCTGCTTGTTTTCGGTCAGTGAAACAAACTGCCTTTCCTCTCTTTCAATTGCAGGAAATCTGCGTTTGATATGTTTAATTTCTTGGCTTCTAAACACCGGCAGCCACCAGAATACAACCCGAACGACGAGGAGGAGGAGGAAGTCCAGCTGAAATCAGCCCGGTAGGCAGCAGGGTTTAGAGGGTCGGAGGGGAAGACGGGGCTGAGGTGTTAAAAGGGGCCGACCAGGCTCGGTTACGCGCTGTGGAGCTCTTGGAGGTGGTGTTTAAAGCTTGCACGTACCAGGCACTGGCACTCGTGGGTGAGACTGCTGCGGGAGTGAGGGAAGGGACAGCTGGAGGTGACCACCAGACCAGACTCCTTTGGACGTCTCTGTTCCTTGCTGGTGTAGAGCAGTCTGATGGGAATTTGGGCAGAAAAGGGAGGCAGTGATCTTTTCCATTTGTACGAAACCACCGAGTTAATTTTGATGGTGTTGTCCATGGGCTGCAGTGGCACTGTGTCGTGGGAGGTGTCCCAGGTCATACGTGGCACCGGCTCTCAGGCTCTCATCACTGAGCAGCGTCTCTTTGTTCCAGGAGGGCGACTAGTATGGATCTGCCGATGCCCATGCGCTTCCGACACTTGAAGAAGACCTCCAAGGAGGCGGTTGGCGTCTACAGGTACGGGGGTGTTCTGCTACCTCTGCCTCTGGGACAGAGAAGGGGACAACTGGAAGCCTTCTGTGAGGTCAGGCTGCAAAACCGAGGGGAGAAAGCAGGCGTGGGTTCTTTCCCTCCTCCTCCTCCCCGCCCCAGTTAGTAGTTCTCAGCACAGAGTACTTACTCCTGGCTGGGTTACCTCGGCGGCAGCTGCGGCACGTGCTCAGGAGCAGCCGAGCGCTGTTCGTGTTAGCGTTGCGTTACGGGACGGGAACGGTACCGCAGGCATCCCTGTAAGGAAGTAGCCTGGTTTCTGCGGTGCTGGCGGTCCTGGCTTGCGTCGTGTCCGAGCCTGGCTTGCGTCGTTTGACACGCTGGCTTGTCTCGCTGCTCTCGTAGGTCTCCCATCCACGGCCGGGGTCTGTTCTGCAAAAGGAACATCGATGCAGGTGAGATGGTGATCGAATATTCAGGCAATGTCATTCGCTCCATCCTCACTGACAAACGAGAGAAATACTACGACAGTAAGGTGAGTTGTGGGCTTGCGCAGAAGTTCTTAAAAGGCTGTGGGAGAGCTAGAAAGTGGCTGTGAAGGTAGGACAGGCGCAGGCCGTGTGAACGCTGCCTTCGGAACGTCGGGAACCGGGATCTCAGGCTCTTTCCGCTCTTGCTGGAGCTCGAGAGGCGCTTCTTGTTTCTGCCGTGGCGAGCCTCCGTCCGGTCTCCGCCGCGCAGACCCAACGAGCGCGCAGGTGCAGAGGTCCAGGCGTGAGCTCCCGAGGAGGAGCGGGGAGAGGCTGCCGGCGCTCTCCCAGGCGTGGCGTCTGGCTGCTGGGACCAGCTAGGCTGTCTGCTAGGGCGGCTCTGTGGTCGCTTCCGCGCGCTAACCCCCCTCTGTCCTCTGTGCGTAGGGGATCGGTTGCTACATGTTCCGCATTGACGACTCCGAAGTGGTGGACGCCACCATGCACGGGAACGCGGCCCGCTTCATCAACCACTCCTGCGAGCCCAACTGCTACTCCCGGGTCATCAACATCGATGGCCAGAAGCACATCGTCATCTTCGCCATGCGCAAAATCTACCGGGGGGAGGAGCTCACCTACGACTACAAGTTCCCCATCGAAGACGCCAGCAACAAACTGCCCTGCAACTGCGGCGCCAAGAAGTGCAGGAAGTTTTTAAACTAGAGCTTCCGCCAGCCGCGAGCGAGCCCCGAGGGGCCCGGGGCGAACCAAAGCTTCCAGTGCGTCCCTCCCCGGCCGCTCGGGCGGGACGGGCAGGCGGAGGCGGAAGGAAGCCGGGCTGGGCGCGGGGACCGGACTGGCGGCCGCGCTCCTCTGTCAGAGTCCGCATCCTCGTGTCTCGCGTGCACACGCTTCCCTTGGGAAAGAGCCGGGCGGCTGGAGAGGATCCCCGGCGCAGCTGTGGTTTTGCTGCTCTCGTTTGCGCCGCGCTGCCCCCGGTATTTGTTTCTCAGCGTGGGGCTCACCAGCGGGATCGCGGAGGGGAGGCAGGCGCAGGCGCGGGGCAGCGAGTGCGCGTCCCATCCCGTCCCGTCCCCCTGTCCTCTGCGTCCCTTGGCTCGGAGCGCCGCGCAGGGAGCTCCCCTCCCGCGCCCCTATGGGGGCCGCGTCGGCGGTCTGCATCCTGACCGTGGTTCCTCAGGCCGTGCGTCTGCAAAACACGGCGTGGCGCGGGGGCCGGCCGGGCTGGCGTCGTCCCAGAAGGCCGCAGCGGGGAGAGCGGAGCAGAGCAGCCCGCGGATCGAGCAGAGGGGCTTTGGCCGGCGCTGCGCTCCGGCGGCGCTGCGGGTGCGGGGAATCCCTGGCGTTCTCTGGCAGAGAGGGCTCGCCCCACGGTTACGGCGCTGTAAATCTGCGCGAGCAAAGGCTTCCTTTCGGCAGCGGGAAAGGCGCGGGAAGAGGCGCCGGAGCGGAGCGGACGCGCTCCGCAAAGGCGAGGCTGGACGCCGCGCGGAGGCATAGGAGAGCGATGGGCGAGCGGCCGGGTTGGCATCGCGGCGCTGCGGAGCCGGGCTTGTGCGAGGCGGGCGGAAAGGCGCCGCCGTCCCGGTTGAGGCGGGGCGAGGCCTCCTCCCGCCGGGCCGCTCCGCGCCTCCGATGGGAACCCGGAGGCGGACGTGCGAAGGCCCCAGCCTGACGAACGGCGACGTTGGATTTTGCTCTGTTCTGTTTACAGTTTAGTATTTAAGGTTTTATAAATGTAAATATATTTTGTATATTTTTCTATGAGAAGCACTTCATAGGGGAGAGCACTTACGACGAGGCTTTTTAAACCGTGGTATTATCCTAATTTAAGAGAATCTCTTTTTAATGAGTTTTTTATTTTCATAGGACGGTTCTAGGAAATACCTGGCTGGACACAGTCTGATCCTTTCTCCGGAGAGGGGGGTTACGCTTTCTTTTTGTTTTTTTACTCTTGTTCTGCCTTTTTGACTTGGGTAACTGTTTCCGGGAGGTTTTGGCTGGACCTTAAACTTGACTTACCCGTCAGGATGGGGCGGGAGGGAGGGTCGCCGGCCCGGGAGGGGTCTGCCTCTGGCCCTGCCCCGCGCCGGCGTCCGCCCTGTGTTGGAAACGGAAAAGCGAGAGAGACCTGGCCCTTCGTGCCTCGTCCCGCGGTCTCTCCCGTGGCGTCCGGCGAGTTTTTCCGTGGAGGGAGGGCAGGATGCGCCCTGGCTTTTCCCAGCCGGCCCCGAAACGGCGCCGGCGGGCAGCGGGGAGGGACGGGAGCGCCCGCTGCCTCCCCGGGGTGCCCAAACACGCACCCCTTGGGCCCAGGGTGCCTCCCTCGGCCTGGAGAAGGAGATGCGGCGCCGGGAGCGTCGGGCGCCGCTGTCCTGTCGTTATTGCACTGTGTGGTGATGGCACGGCGACGGCTGTCCAGAGGGAACTCGCGTTGACGCTGCGTTCGTTACTGGGACGATTTGATGCACTGACAGTTTGGGAACGCACATACCCTGGGGAGGCCGCGGGGCGGCGGATCGCAGCCCCCGGCCCCGCGCGGCCGCTCCCGTTCCGACGGGCGCAGCCCTCGCCCCTATCCCAGCGGCTCGGCCGCGCCGCGTTCCCCTCGCCCGCACCGCGGCCGCCTCCCCGTCCGCTGGAGCGCCTTCTCCCGCGAGCGGGTCTGCTCCGGCGGGGAGCGCTGCCCAGAGCCGCCCCGCGCAGGGGGAAGCGGGGAGAAGGGGTGGGGAGCGGCGCGCCGCCGCAGCGCCCCGAGAACCGGGCGCCGGGCCTCTCTCCTGCCGCGAGGCCGGGGCGCGAGTCGGGCTGGCCGCCCGCGTTGCTGCTACGCCCGGCGCGGCTGCCTCGGCGGCGCTGCCCGTACCCCCGGGGGGCTGCGCGGGGCCGCTTCCCCGCGCGTGAATGTATATTTTCTAAGGACTGACGCAGATCACGGCATCTGAAAATACTAAAAAAAAAAAACCAAGGAGCCTCGGGGCGCTTACGGCTCTGTGTCCGAGCCGAGGTGTTGGCTCCCAGGAGACGCGGGTCGCTGCAAAGGGCTGGGGGTCTCTCCGTGCCGGTTTCCTTCCTTTCCAAGCAATACCAGGTTCTCCAGCGCGACGGTCGCTGTGCAGCCGCGCCGCTCGCACCCGTCCCGCTGCTCCGCTCCGCGCTCGCGCGGCTCTGTAACTATAAATACGCTGTGAATAGGAACTGCCGCCGTACCGCGCCGTGTCGCGCCGCCTCGTGCCGTGTCGCTCCACGCCTCGGGCTTCTCCTAACGCTGTAGGTGAGGATCGTGTTCCCGCTGCTGCCGCGCCGCGCCGGGCACGCCACGCGCTCCCCGCCGGTGCCGGGAGCCGGCGGCGCGGCCCTCCCCGGCCCTTCTCGTCCCAGTCAGTACTCGTACGCCTTGGTTTCTTCCTTTCTTCCTCTCGTTTCGGTTCTGGGTGTCGGGGTGCCACCTGCGTTTCGGGAAACAGCGTGCTCTGTGCTTTCCTGGGCTCTTTTTACCGAGGTACAGTAGCTTTGTCTATCAGCCGAGAACTATACTTGTGGTGTTTCTTTTATTGAACTTAACAGTCTCTTTAGTAATACAGGTAGGTGAGTAATTGTTTCAAAAAAAGAAAAAAATAATAAAAAAAAAAGCTCTGCAAAGGCAAGGTTATGTTCTAGAGATACATTTCTTGACAACTTACCATGTATAACAAATCTCTCTTCTTTTTTTTTTTTTTTTTTTTTGTTTTTTTTTTTAAAAAAAAAAAGAGGAAACGTGTCTAAAGTACATCAGTGTTAACTCCCTGTCACAGGGAAGAAGGAAATACTTTAATAGTTTAAAAAATGCTGAAAGCTCTGCAAAAGACTGAATGTAAAAATAAAAACGTGTACATAGTTGTAAAAATCGAAAAAAAACAAAGGAGTTTTTAAACATGTTTATTTTCTATGCACTTTTTTTTATTTAAGTGATAGTTTAATTAATAAACATGTCAAGTTTATTGCTGCAGAGGGCTGCTCTCCGTTTCTTCTCCAGGGTTGAGAAGCTGCTTCCCGCCAGGACGGGGCGCCTGGCCGGTGCGGCACTGCGCCGCGGTGGGGTTTCGGTGGAGCGGTGCCGGGCTCCGCCGCACGCGGGGTGCCGCAGGAAGCTGCGGGTCACCACTGGGCCGCGGCCGGGCGGCGGGGCCGCGCGCCCGGGCTGGGATAGGATGGGGAAGGGCGCCGCGGCGCCGCGGTGTGAACATTAACCTGGCGCAGCCCGGCCGCGGGGTCGCGGCGCAGAGGGCAGCATGGCCACGGCGAACGACAGGGCCGTCCTGCGGACCATCTTTAACCCCAGCACCCCCTTCGGCGATATCCCCGGGCTGGACGAGGAGGAGGAGGAGGGCGCCCAGGAGGAAGGTGAGGCGAGGCTGCGTCGCGTTCTCCCTGGGTTCCCACCCGGGATGGGGGGCGCAGGTTGGGCAGGGGGGCTGCTCCCCTCGGTGTCTCCTGGGGGCGTCTCATGGTTGCTGCCGGCCGCTGCCCCCGGCCAAGGGCTCCCCTTTGCGCCAGCGCAGCGGAAGCCTTCGCGCCCGAGCTGCTGGAGCAGGTGCGGGACCTGGAGCTGCAGGGCGTCTCTGCCGCCGAGTCGGGAGACGTCAGCGCGGCCCTGCAGCGGTTCAGCGAGGCCATCCGCCTGCTGCCCCAGCGCGCCTCGGGCTACAACAACCGCGCGCAGGCCCTGCGGCTGCGCGGGGACGTGGCAGGTGAGTGGGAACCGTGCGGGTGGCCCCCCGCTACCCTCGGCCCGCCCCAATGTCTCTCTCCCCCCGGCTCAGGCGCCCTGAGGGACCTGGACGCGGCCATTTCCCTGAGCCGGGGCCGCGGCCGTGCCGCCTGTCAGAGCTTCGTGCAGCGCGGCCTGATCCACCGGCTGCAAGCACGCGAGGAGGAGGCGCGGCGAGACTTCGAGCGAGCGGCGCGGCTGGGCAGTGCCTTCGCCCGGCGGCAGCTGGTGCTGCTGAACCCCTACTCCGCGCTCTGCAACCAGATGCTCTGCGAGATGCTGGGGCGGCTGCGCAACCCCGGCGGCACCGGGGGCGAGTGAGGCGGGCAGGGCAGCGCGCCGGCCAGGCAGAGCCGTGCTCCTGGGGTGGCCTGTTCCTCCTCCTCCTGGCTGGCAGCCGGGGACGGGGCGTACCGAAGCGCCTGGGCTCTGCTCCATTCCCAATAAACATCGCTGTGGCCCTGGCACTTGGACTCCGCTTGCGGCGTTGCGGGCGGTTGTGGCGCAATTCCCGTGCGTGCGCAGGCCTGCTGCGATGGGCAGCCCCTGGGCGCAAGGCTGGGCTGAGCAGGGTGCTGAGCCCCTTCCATGACGAGGGGAGACGGGGAGCGCGGGGCTGCGCGTCCCTGCCCTGGCTGGGTGGGCTCTGGCCGCTCTCACGTGCTGCGGCTGTAGTGTAGCCGTGCTCGGGGCCATCCGCGCAGCAAGACCGACCACACTGCCGCTGCGTGCGGCACCGGCCCTGCTCGGGGAAGGCGGCTGCGGGGGCCCAGCGAGGGGGATGCTCGCAGCCGTGCTGGGGCCCGCCCCTGCGCAGCGTGCCGGGACTCGGGCGCAGAGCCGCACTGCGGGCTGAGCTGGACGCAGCGGCAGTGATGCTCCAGGTAAGGTGCAGCGTGACTGCCTCCTCCGGCTCTGCGGCATGCCGGGATGCTGGGAGCTCAGCGCGGGGACGGCCCCGTGTCCCTGCTCCTCTCTCCCAGCGCTGAGAGTGGCCGGCACGCCATGGGGTGTCCCAGGGGCTGGCTGGGGGCTGCCGTCGCCCGCCTGCTGCTGCTCAGCCTCCCGGCTCGCTGCTCGGCAGGTGAGGCTGCGGTGGGGGTCTGGCACGCAGCTCCGGCAGCAGGACCCCGCTGCGGCTCTGACGCGCTGAGGGCTCTCCGGCAGGGCTGGGGGAGCCGGGCCCCACCATCGACGGGCAGCCGCTGGCGGTCTGCACGCTGCGGGAGGACGAGAGCCGTGCCTTCACCTGCCAGGCCCCCCGGCCGGCCCCCGGCGCTGCGCTGGTGTGGTACCTCGATGGCCAGAGGCAGGAGGCAAACTGCTCGGCCGCGGGCACGGCCAGCACCCTCACCCTCACCGCCCGGCGCGGCAACCGTGAGCTGAACTGCTCCCTGACGGACCCGGTCTCCGGGGAGACCCGCAACGCCTCCGTCCTCCTGGATGTGCAGTGTAAGGTCCGCGGCGCTGGTCCTGCTCCGGCCAGAGGTGCGGGGAGAGCATGCGGGGCTGCTGCCTGGCCAGAGCAGGACCGCGACCTGCGTCCGTCGCAGCTGTAGCAGCGCAGCCTCTCGTCAGCCCTGTGCAGACGCGGCTGACGAGTGCTCCTGGCCCCTGGCGAGCCGAATCCTGCTCCTGGCTGCGCTGCCCCCGTCTCACTGCCCGTGTTTGTTGCCCAGATAAGCCAGAGATCCTGCAGGCAGATGCCCGCTACCAGGAGGTCGAGGGCGCTGGGCTCCTCCTGGTGCTCTTTGTGCTGGTGCAAGCCAACCCTCCCGCCAGCGTCACCTGGATGGACCAGGACGGGCGCGTGATGGCCAACGCCTCCGAGTTCCTCTTCCTGGGCGCTGCGCACCGCCCAGGGCTGGCCAACCACTCGCTCCGCGTCCACCTCGGCAGCACAGCCAGCAACTTCTCCATCAGCGCTGCCAACAGCGTGGGTGTCACCACCGCCTCCCTCCTGCCCCCAGGTAGGTGTCGGGGGGACGGGCGCGGGACAGCGGTTTTGCGGAGGGGCGCTGAGGGGCCCTGCTGCCCGTGCAGGTCTGCTGGACGCCCGCGTGGAGCTGCCCCTCCTGGGTGTTGCTGTCGGAGCAGCCCTGGCCCTGGGTGCCCTGCTCTGCCTGGGCTCCTGCGCTGCCTGCCTGGCATGCCGCCGGGCCAAGCCGGAGCCGGGCCAGGGGCAAGCGGGAGGGAGCAGCCCACCCAGCCGGTGCTCCCGTTGCAGCGGCTGCGAGCACCCGCAGCCCCGGGGAGCACGCCTGCCCCGCCAGACCCAGTCCCTGCCGCCTGACCTGCGCCTCGGCGACCTCACGCAGGAGCCCGGAGGTAGGATCCCAACGCGCTGGGGCAGAGGGACGCGCGGGCCCCCCGGTCCTGCCTGGGTGAGGGCCTGGTGTCCCGGCTCTCACGTCTTTCCTTCCCTGCAGCTTCCCCCAAGGACATGGGAACCGGTGCCGGGGGAGAGGAGAGCACCCAGCCAGGGCTGGAGAACTCCCTGGTCCTCAGCAAGCTTGGTGAGGGGGCGCGGGAGGGCAAGCGGCCCCAAAAACCGTGCTGCGGGGAGGCCGGCCTCCATGGCACGGCTACCCCAAAAGGTGACAGCAACGAGCCATGTTCTCTGCAGGTTTTGTCCAGCTCCCCACGTCCGGGCGCATCTACAAAGTGCCCAGCGTCAGCAGCGACGAGATCTGGCTGTGAGAGGCAGCGCGGTGCCCGTGAGCCGAGGCTGCCCCGCACCAGGTACGTACCGGGCGCCGGCGAAGCGCAGCCCAGCGTGCTGGGGAGGCCGTGCCGGGGGGCGGGCGCCGACCAGCCCCGGCTGCGCGTGAAGCTGGGCGCTGCAGGCGCCGGTAGCTGCGCCGTTAGCCAAGGCACGTTTTTACACAGCAATAAACTGAACTCGGTGTCTGTGGGGTGCCGCGCTGGTTATTTCTCCTTGGCCCGAGCCAAGGGGCCTGAGCATAGAGAAAGGGGCTCAGTTGTGGGAGGCAGGGGAGATGGGAGATCCCCAGGCCAGGCGCTGGAACAGACGGGGCAGATCCGAGCGTCGTGTCTCGCACAGAATTTATTCCCGCTTGCTGCAGCGCTTGCAGCGTGCGCTCAAGGCGCCTGGGCTCTGCAGCATCCACGGCACAGGGAGCCTGGCACTGCAAAGAGCCGGTGTAACGCTGGGCTCCCTGGGGACAGGCCAGAAACGGAGCGAGCGGGCAGCTCCTGCAAAAAATGCGATGAGCAACGTCCTGCTGCACGGATGCAGAACGGCTCAGCAGCCTCTACAAAACCAGGGAGCTTCTGAAACGAGGTGCGCTGCTGCACGGGCTGCTTTGCTCAAACCTCCCCATCGCGGCAGGCGCGACGCAGGCGATGAGGGTTCAGCGTGACGCTTCAGGTAAAGCTCAGCACTTCGGCGTCTGCAGCCTGCGAAGGAGGGTTGGAGGGCGGGCTCCTGCCCTTCTCCCCGTCAGCCAGGGGCTTGAAATGCTGCAGGGGGAAGAACGTGTTAGCGCAATGAGCTGACTCGTTAATTAGCGTACACGTCTGCATCTGAGAGCGCGAGCCGCTTCTGCTCGGCGGGCAGCTGGAGCCTCACGTCAGCCCCTGGGCTTCCAGACCCCGCCGTGCCGGCACGCGGCACCATCACCCTGACTGCGGCGGGAGAAGGATGCTGGGCGCATGCTGGACCCCCTTTATTGCAGTCTCTCAGCACAGCAAAGCCAAACATAAGGGGAGCAGCGTCGCAGTGCTTCTGGCTGGGCGAGCGGTGCCGGCCTGGCGTCGCGTACCTGCGAGTTCTTGAACTCCGAGTAGAGGGAGAAGAGGAGGTGCAGAGGCTGGATCCGGCTCTTGTACACGGGGATGTCCAGAACGGCTACAAGGAGAGTGGAAGCGTGAGCGTGCCTCAGATGCCGCAGGCGCCTGCGGCACAAGAGCCTGCTTCCTGCTGAAGGCAGCAGAGAACGATCCTGACCAGCCAGGGCTGAGTCTACCGAGAGCTCTCCGGCCCAAGTGAGACGGCGCCAGGCCAGCGCCACGCTTGTGCCCTCAGCGCCATTCCTCCCGCTTACCGCATATCATGTCGACGTACTCGGCCAGGTCGCAGCTCATCTCCGCAGTCGGGAGCCCCACCTGGAACAGAGCGGGCAGTCAGCTCCGCTCCGGCACAGCCAGAGCGCGAGAGCACACGCGCCGAGCACCGAGGGCAACTGGCGAGGGCCAAACGGTAAGTAGGAGCAAAAACAGGCAGGGAGCTCAAAACAGAACGGGAACCCGGCGTTCGCGGGAGATGTTCCCAACACCATGCTCTGAACCAACCGCTTACCGCTCGGGCAGCGTACCTTTCCCAAGAGCTCCTCAAATTCCGGCGACCATTCCTGCATGAGGCTCTCGATGTCGGGCATCGGCCTGCCGGGGCAGAAAAGAACCCGAACTTCAGGATCCGTGCGCCACTGAAACGGCTGCCGGCCGCTGCGAAGGGCCAGCCTGCGTCCCGGGCAGCGGCGAGCGAGGCGGCAGAGCTGGCGTGTCGGCCCACCTGGTGTAATGCACCGTGGCGGGAGGTTTGCAGCGGTGCAGCTCGCTGATGCTCTCAATCCAGCTGTCGATGGCTTTGGGGTTCTTCTCCGCGTTCTCCAAACTCTTCACTTTTATCTGCTGCTAAAAGCGGAAATGTAAACCTGGAAGGGCTTTCCGGGGTTCCGGGGCCTTTTTCCAAACCCCGTGTTCGCTCCTGATCAACCCCCCAGCTGCGCTGTCCCAAGGGATTTCTGCAGGAGACAGATCCAAAGCCTGCACCGAGGCTCTCCTGCAGCAAGGCTTGCCCCCCCCCCCGCAGTTTAAGGAAAAGGTTTGCTTTTCCCGCTTTTAAAGCCCAGCTACCCGTTGTGCCGCGGCACCGCAGCCACACAGAGACAGAGGGGTCAAACCAACGGCTTCGCTGCAGCAAAGCGCGCGCTCGCTCTCCGCGACTCACTGTGGCGTTGTGCTGCTTGGAGCTCTCCGTCAGCCACAGGGAGAGCACGGTGGGATCCGACTGCTTGGTTGACGGCTCGTCCAGGACCAGCAGGCCCAGGTTGTCGGGCTTGCCGTCGGGACGGGGAACCTGCAGAGAAACGGGGACCCTGTTTGGTGCAGGCGGCGCGGGGCTGTGCTGTTTGAGAGGGCCTGGAGCACCGGGTGCAGTTTCCCAGCTCCCCAGAGCGTTACCTCCAGCAGCGCAGGGCGGGGGTACGCACCGCCGCGGGACAGCCCGGCCCCCTCGCGATGCCGCGTTCTGCTTCGGCTCGTGCGGCACCAGGTACAGAGGAGCCTGAGGCAGCCCTACCTTGAGGAAGGCGTCGATGTCTCCGACGGCGGGAATAAAGTCTGGAATAAACGGCTGCAGTTTGTGCTCGATCTCTATTGTTTTGGGAGTGTACCTGGAAAAAAGGCCACCACGGCGCGCGTGACTACGCACTGTCCCGCAACACTTGCCGCAATAACCGGCACAAAGGAGAGCCGAGAGCAGGCTGAAACCCCTTCAGCGCACCTCTTGATGTACTCAAAGAGTTCTTTGATTTCGGAGGATACCGGCAGGTAGTCGTAGTCGGCCAGATTGACGTCGCTGAAGAAAGGAAGAGAAATGCAGGCAAAGATGAACGTGGGGGAGGTGCTGTGCGCGCAGAAACTGGGAGCCAGACAATCACGACGGGAGCTGAACCACAAGGTGGTCTCGCACGCAAACACCAGCACTGGGCCGTGCTTGGCCTTGGGCACCCCGGCCAAAAAACGCACTCGAGCGACGGGCAGATGCTTGTGACGGTGCAGACGTGTGTGGGGCGCCCAAAGGTGGGGAAGGGATCCATACACGGGCAGAGTGAGGGCATGGGAGGTGAAAACAGTGGAGGAGGAGGAGGCGGGTTATCGGGGGACGAAGGACGTGTTTGAGAGGATCCTCCTCTTCCTCGGGCACCCACCTCTGTCTCCCGGGCTCCCGCTTACCCCTCCAGCGCAGCCCCGGCCTCCTCCGAGTCGTCCTCCGAGTCGCTTTCGGAGGAATCCTCCTCGGAGTCGTCATCGTCATCCTCCTCATCCTCGCTGACGGCGGCGGGGGGCGCCGAGCGGGCCGCCGCCGCCTCCTGCCCGGGCGGGACCGGGCCTCAGCGGGCGGCCTCGCCCTCCCCGCCCCGCCTCGCCCGCCGCCGGCCCCGCGCCTACCTTGCCGCCGCCGCCCTCCTCGTCGCTGCTGCGATCGCCCGCCCCGGGCAGCCCCGGCCGGCGGCAGCCCCGGGGGCGGCCCGCGCCCCCCGCCCGCGGCGAGCGGGTCCCGGCGGGCGCCCCCGCCTCCTCGGCCTCCGGCAGGTCCAGGCTCTCGTCGTAGGGCTGGTTCTCCACCAGGCGGGTCTAGGCGGGGAGGGGCGCGGTGAGGGGGCGGCCCGGTTCGGCGCGGCCCGGCCCGGTGCGGCCCGCCCCGCTCACCTCCAGCGCCCGCCGCTCCGCCATGCCGGGCCCCCGCCGCGCCGCCGCCGTCGCCATGGCGACCGGCCCGCCTCGCTCGCTCCGGGCCGGCCAGAGCGGCCCGGCCTCCGCGGCGCCCCCTGGCGGGCGGGGTGTGGTCTGCCTCCCGCCGGTCCTCC
>WHYT01014437.1:185933-203193 GCA_009806455.1 Tetrax tetrax | reverse complement strand
CCCGCAGCCCCGCGCGCCCGCCCCGGGCCCGAGGAGCCGGCCAAAGCCCAGCTCCCCGCGCTCCCGCAGGCATCACGTCAGACTCGGGGTCAGGTTTTGATTTCCGTGTGGTTTAATAAGTTAACAGGTTCAGCCATTACACAGCAATGGAATAATTCTTCAACATTTACAAAGGTGCAAGAACTTCATTCATTCAGGTCGAATTAAGTAACTTTATTCTCATCTCTTAAATAGCTACACAGTTCCTATTTTTTTTTTCCTCTAAACAATCTGGGGTCAAAATAATCCACCCAGAGAAAAGGCATCCAAGTACAAAAGAGCACACACACGTAGGGGCGCTAATTCCAATTCAGCGTGGGTATTTGGTCCAGTACCTGTACGAGCAAGGAAAGGTGGTGTGGAGCACTCATGCCTGCCGAAGGAGCTGCGATATCGCAGGAACACAAAGACCTTTGCCAGAAGTGTGACAACCACTGGGACTGTTACTCTACCGTGACACTCACCGCGACCTAGGGGGAGGGAGGGAGGGGCAGAGGGGAGAACAAGGCAAAAGACCCCAAAAGCACGCAAACGCCAGCCACCCAACATTCAAGCACCTCGCCAGCTACCCAGAGATTACTTCTCTGTAGGCTTAGCAAACTGAACCGAGAAGCCGTCACAGGAAGAAAGCGGCATCACTAAAGACAAAAAAGCGGAACACAAACATTTGTAAGCCTATCCTTTGCTACGTGTCCAGCTCTAGTCAACAAACAGGATGTGCCTGTGGCCCTCAGAGCGGTTTGAAGAACTTTTCATCACGCTCCCCTCCGCTGAACTGTTTTCTGACCAGCTCTACCCGAGTAGTCTCCCCTCGCTCTCCCCCACTTCTGCCAATCTGCCTAAAAACCCATCCTCACCTACACAAGCAGCGTGAAGGTGCTTGCAGGGGCAGAAGCTGGACTTGCTTGCTCAAGTCTGCCCTTGCGGAGGGTCTGCCTAAGAAATATTTTGTGGACGCTACAAAAGCCGGTAAGGCCGCTCTCCTGACCCACTAATCGGCCCCGTCATCCTCAGTCACCTGGCAGCGTGACCGGTACAGGTATTTGCAGAACGTGCTCTAATTACAAGTGCGTGCAAACGCGCATGCGATCCCTTTACGCTCAAACACGCACCCTTTGAGCACCCTCTCGCAACTATCGGGCTCCAGTCAGACATCCATCACGCTAAAGCCAAGGCATCCCCAAAATACTGAGGTTTTGCGGTTCCCTCCATTTCTTCCCATACCTGTTTTCTCTCACCTCGAGAGGATATCCCTCGCAGGCCGATGCCAAGGGCTTTTTTCGACGCAGAGGCTCTTAAAAAGCCTTACCAAAACATGGGGAGAGGACAGAAAGATACTTAAAGGATACTCGCAGCGAGAGAAATCTATTTTCTTCAGAGAAATAAAAAGACACAGCACAGGTAAGTTCTAGTAACTCTGTTCAGCCAAATTAGGAGGCGGGGGAAAAAAAAAAAACCAAAACCCACAAACAAACAAAAACCCAACCCAAAATACATGCTTTGGCTTCATTTACCAGTCACCCTTTCTACTTGTGTAGCCAGCAGTGAAAGGCAGCATTTGGAACGCAGGCCCTCAGAAGCTGGTTCATCTCCTTCAGAAGCCTCCATTCGTTCAAGCCCGCCACTCTGCTGCTCCTTTTTGCCCACATATTCAGTCGAGGACCGATTTCACAAGGTGCAAATATCGAGCCTACCCTGAGACAGCAACCCAGCAACCGCAGATCATTCGAGTCTAAAAAGTCAGGTGGCAGCCCGTGCCGTGCACCGGGGCTGCTCCGTGGTCCCGGGCATCGTGAAATGCCACAGAACCCACAACGGCACCGAGGTGAGAGTGCGGGTATCCAGAAGAAGTTAAACAGGGAAAACACAGATTTCAAAGAGCATTTCTTCTGTCTTCAAGCCAGGAGCACAAGCAGGAATTAAATACAAAAGAGATTTCTTTAAGCAGCAGTTCTATGTGGAGAAACTCCCTGGGACTCTGTCTTGACAGTTTCCGGAGGCCAAAGATCTACGTGGCTTTCCCTTTCCTTCCGAGAAGAGTAGGATGGAAGAATCGTGTCTTACGCCAATAATCTCACCTGCCCCACGACGCGGATTCGTTACTGTTCTCGGCTTCAGGAAGCCGGGAGGATCACCTGTTCTCACACAGCCAGGACTAACAAAATCAGCCACCTTCTAATTGGGAGATGAAAACAACCACGCGTGCGAGAAAGGAAGCCATGTATGGATACGAAGAGAAAGGATCAACAGGTTAATCAGGAGTGTATCAGAACTAAAAAACCCACGGTGCACACAGCTGAGCCATTCCCCCTTGCCCCTCTCTTCCTCAAACAGCAGTTTACCCAAACACACCACCAAAAAGCATTCTGCGCTCCGCGAGAACATTTGGAAGAAGATAAAAGGTCACTGTATCAGTCCTATGCTGTAGGATTTTGAGAAGCAAAAACATGGCAGAAAGGACATCTCCACGAGGAAACACAAGCGAGTGCAGGAATTACTGTTCGGGGATGCACTCCGTCAGCACTTGACATCCCTCTCTATCTAACCAGATAGCAACTTTCACAGCACTGTACTGCCCGTGACAAAGAGCACTGCCAGAAGTTCAAGGGAAGATACACACCAGCTGTTGCGTGTCCCATGTGCTGTTCGTTCCACGGACCGCAGCACAGATTCCCAGATGAGCCTTCTGCCAGGTCAAGGCTCAAAATCAGAGTACATCTGCTGCCATTCTTCAGCAGACATAGCCTGGAGCCACCAAACTGAGAACAACTTCAGGTAAGCCCGTGGATGTTTGGCAGAAAATTGCCCATTTAGCAGAGCTAGAAAGGGATCTTTGGTCCCCAATGCCAGCGAGGAACTCAAGTTTTGGTTTTTGGTTTTACTCCTAGCTTTCCTATTACTTCCTGCCTCTGAGCCAGACCAAAATATCCCGGTTAAAATCTAGGTACGCGTTTGCCGGACGTGAACCTCACTCGCCTTCTCCACCTCCAGTCTACAGCAACAAAGACAACACTTGCTAGCCTTCACGACCTCCTCGTGTACGCGAGCCCCCCATTCACGCTTTGGAAGCGCGGGCGGGAGCCTCGGGGATTCGTCCCCATTTGTTCTGCACCAAGAGAGCTCACGCTGCTCTTGCGGTTTCAAGAAAAGAATACAAGACTATTAAATGAGAGCTGCTGGCTCTTCTGAAAGTTCCCTTCTGTCAAACCAGCATTTCTAGCGCAAGGTTTCACAGCCGTCCCACTAGACAAGCGGCACTCTCTGGGCTCAGTCAGTACTGTTCTTTCAAAGCAACCTTGAGATGGTATTAAAAACTAATAAATAAATACCAAAAATAGAGCGTCAAGTACTGTTAGTGACAGAGGAAGAGCTACAGTGGGGACGGCTCAAGAGAGAATGCCGAACTGGAACCAAACCCTGCGGCTCTGGGAACACGGGCTTGCCCGCAAAGGACAGCGCCGCGTGTGACGCCGCGCCAAACCAACAAAAGAAGGCTACGCCAAACCGGTGGCCAGATCGCCAGAGGCGAGCCGCAGATGGCCAGCTTCCACCAGCACTGCAGCAGGAACTGGTCACATGCATCGAGGAAACGGATTTTCAGCGAGAAGCAGTGAGCGCTCCGACATCTGTAGCACACAGAGCCACGTTACCGTGTGGACAAGGAAAGAAACAAAGGATAAAGGACACGAAAGAGCTTGGGGATGCCAGAAAGACTCCTGGACCAAAATAAATAGATGGAAAAGAGGTTCCTGGTCAGCCAGCTGGACCAGTCTGATTTCTCATGTGTGCCCAACCCCCTGGGGAATCAGCAGGAAAAACAGGAAAGAGTCCCTCCTGCTGGCACGCGCTGGCACTTTCAATCCAAGCCTCGGGTGACTCTGGCCTTCCCTACCTCCAGACACTTTCAAGAGATGCCCTGAAATTCCCATCTGGAAATCCTTTTGGAGCAGCGTACCGAATGCATTCCGGTCTTTGGAAATGGCACGCAACGGCTATATCAGAAGACCAGGATTTGTCCTTCTGAAGGATACGACACTGTTTTATGTGCACTGTCAAGAGAACAACTGCTTTTTCAGTTGGTCCTATCCCGCGTAAGGCGGGGCGACAACCCGCACCTCGAGAGGTATCGTAACAGAAGAGCAGAGCTAGCAAATCCAGCCAGGCCTAGACGATCGCTCTTCAGCAAGGTTCTTCCTCCCCGTCACCCCAAGACGACGACTCGTGCGCGCGTGCAGCACAGTCCCTTCCCCGGCAAGAACACATGCGGAAGGAGGGCTGCATCACAGGATGGCAGCACCGACCAGGCGCTCTTGCAAGAGCCCGGGCTTCTCCAAAAACTCACCCGGTGGTTATAACTTCCTTCTTCTTAGAGTCTCCTTCCTTCATCAGCATAGCACAGAAAGCAGGCACCTCGCAGCGCTGTCCGAACCAAGACCGTTCCAATGGCAGAGCCGGGTGGAGAGCCGCGGCTTGTTCTCCTGACAGCTCACAGCCCAGGAATACACCGCCCCGCCCTGCCCCTCCGTCAGGCTACAGCCTCTGCACCAAGCAGAAGCAATGAGAGCGTTTAAACGGCCAGTGGCCGTGTCATTCTGTCTCACTAGAAGAGCTGAGCGAGACCACATCCCACACTTCTCAGCAATGTACCAACCCGGTAGTTCCTCGATCTTTTAACTCTGACGGTTGCCACTTGAGAGGCACCTCCGCTTTCCAGGATGCACCCAGTGATGCCAGACCGCTACGCAGGCAGAGTTGCTTCCACAGCTCCTGGGACTCCCGTAGGGATTAGCACGCCACCTGGATTTTCTGGGAGAGCACGGTGGGGTATGACAGTCGGAGAAGGCTAAGCCCAGGCAGACGAGCAGCCTAAGCCCTGGGTTCGCCACCTCCGCTCCCCAAACGGCATCACGCGCTGGGGTGTCTTCCCTCCGCTAAGGCTGGAGGGAACCGGACTGAAGGTCACAGATACCACGGAGCGGGAAGACAAGAGACTAGAAAAGGATCTCTGCGCAACCTTGCCAACGATCTTCTCCCTCCTTCAGTTCTCACCTGCTGCTGCGCTGTCGCTAGCTTTGGGTTTGGATTTAGACTTGAAGGAGAAGCGCTTGATGAGGCGGCGGGAGAAGCTGCCGGCTTTCTTCCTGGTGGCGGAGTTGGCGGTGACGTTGGACAAGTCATCATGTGACTGGCTCAGGCCCGCTTCCTTCTGTTTGCTCCTTCTCCGGAAGATGAGCTTGGTACCACTCCGAAGAAAGCTAACTGCAGAAACAGAAAGGAAGGAGATGGAAACCACAACAGTATCCCGGTGAGCCTTTCAGGCAACGAACGCACCCAGCCGTTTGGCCCCTCTCAGATGAGCGGCAAAGATCTCTTCCGCCACGGCAGGAGAGCGAATCCCAGCCTCAAACCGCGAGGCAAAGTCTACTTTCAGGAGAGACCGCAATACCACGCTGCTTCACTAAGCACACCGTCACGTGTTCCCTCTGCGTAAACTGCCTTTTACGCAACGACATCCTCCCTTCCCCGGGAGTGTGCAGTATTTTCAAAGAAAGTAAGACTCGTACGAAGGGAAAACAAAATGTCTGCACGTGGAGACGCAGGGAGGAACACGCAACAGGGAAAAGGCCTCTCAGACCAGCCCATCTCAAGGGCGCCCAGATTAGCCAGTCCTCGAGCCCCTGGGACGACTGCCCATGGTTTCACGAGATGCCCAAATCTGAAGACAAAACAGCAGCAATGGCTCTGGATGACTCGTGCTGGTGGGACAGGACGGAGATGTCGATTGCCATCAGCCCCAGACGGCTGCAAAAAAGCACATCCAAGACCTGCACGCCACACAAAGCTACAACAGTATTCCCTAAAGAGGGGACTTGCTTTCTCTTTTCTTCTTTCTCTTCCCCACCCACCACGTCTGTCAAGAATCTAAGTTGCACACCTTTCTACCCACTGACGTGCAAACAAGGGGCCACCAGTTTAAACTGTACCTGGTTGTACCAGGGTACACTCCCTCGAAACTTGTCCCGCTCTCATATCCCGAGCAACCAGGATTTTGGCTTGTGCTGGTTTCTGTAAGTTTGCAGCTAACTGAAACAGTTGTGGCTACAAGCAGACAAATCCAAGGTGCACCTTCTGCCTAACTGACAAAGCCTGGAAAATCCAGAACAGCAGCTCAGTCGGGGCAGGCCTGCTCCATCGTTTAAAAGCAGAGAGTTTGTGTGGACATCCTACGGTACAACAGCTCAGAAGCAGTAGCTACTTCGATACTAATGGAGAAAGAGGGAGGGCATCGAGGCCCGTGCAATCCACACCCTTGGGCGACCTCCATTTCCATGCCAGAGGCAGCCACATTCAGAGGAATCATTTACGGATGCACGTCTATTCTGCGGACCAAGAGGCCAGGGAGTGAAAATGGGTTCTGGGGAACATGCAAGCTGTGCAGGCTTCCCATCTAAGAGAACACAGACATCCAAAACGCCACAGGAATCGGGCACCTGCACACAGAGGAGCTTGGGACCGCTCCAGCGGGAAGCGTGGGACAGAGGCAGGCTCTTCCAGGCTCCAGCAAAAGCTGCTCCTGGCCACGCCGAAAGCTGGCTGGAGCCCCCGCGCTCGGGCGGAAACTCGGGACATCACTTTGTCCTCGGGTACAACAGGCTAACGTTCACTACTGTCTAACGGCTCATCCTTACCTTTGTGATCTTTCAAGCTCCTGGTTTCAAGGGCTCCTGTGGAGCCAGTTTCAGACTCGACATCTTCCACTGACGGTCTCTCAGAGATGTCCGATCGTGTCGTCTCATCCAGCTCCTGACTGGCCCTTTGCCCCGACGGCGACGTTTCCAGCAGCTGTGATGATTCGATAGAATCGTGCATCCGGTCAGCTGGACTCTCTGTCACAGAATCCCCGTAGGCCGTGGACTCCAGGGATGCAGCATAACCCAGAGAAAGGGCCATTTCATCTTGAGTGATAGGTACCTGGAGGCGAGTTAGAAGGTCAGATGGACAAGAAGACAGGGTCTCAAGAATCACATCCGTCTCCCTTCTTCCATCCACGCCTACATATGGATGCATCAGTTCCAATCGTCAGCACCAGGCAGCACCGATGCGCAATTGTCACTCTTGCCGAAACATACTGGAACACAACCGACTCCAAAGCACTCCGCAGCACCTCCCTCGCTCCTGTAAGCAACTCCTTAGATTCTCTAGGAGGCTCCTAACCGGCTACGGCGGCAGCCTCCCTTTCCGCAGCTGCCCTTTGTGAACTCCCCACTGGCAGCTGCCCCGCAGACTGGCGAGGTACCTTCGACACCCACCGGGAATCAGCGACAAGCTGCAAGGAAGCAGCGAAAGGGTTCTGCTGAGAACATCATCCGTGCTGGAACCTTCCCACACTGGTCCCTACAGCACAGGGTGGTTTCACGCACACATCCCTCCCACGCAAACAACCTCCCAGACTGGAAACGGAGCCCTCTAGCTACCAGAGACCTTGGAAACTCCCGAGATGATCAGCGTGCTACGTTTTGTTGGGGTCTTCTTGGCCGGCTTGTTATTCGTCTCCGTCAGCTGCCTGATTGCCGTCTCGGCCACCGGGTCCAAGCCGTTGGGCATATGGCTATCCCCTGAGCACAAGAAAGATACCAACGCTTGAAGTCGCAACCTTCAGCACAGGCAAGAGGCTTCCTGCTGACCGCCATGCTTTTAATAGGCAACTACATGTGCACGGAGGTAGAAAACAGAATTTATTATGGCCTTGTCCGAATAAACCAAAGGAAGGAAGCTCCATATAGCTCCATCCTGGAGACAAGCAGATCCCTGAGAACAGGGCGAGCAAAGCTCTTTGGATCTGGATAGCCCGGAATGTTCTTGTCAAGCAAAGAAACACTCAGAGTCACAGACTGGACAGCCAAAGTGGAATTTCTTTTACCTGCCCCAAGTCACCACCAGCCCTCCGCCCCACCTTCACTCGGACAAGAATTCTCTTCTGCAGCAAATGCAGATGAGATCACTGACCCACATTCAGACTGCTGCTCTCCAAGAAAGGCTAAGGAACACAGTCGCTCCGGTAAGAGCCTCGGATTCCCAAGCACTTACGGCTACCGCTGGGCAAGGGGCCACGAGGGCAGCCGCTTTCCAAAAGCACCGTTGTCTTCTTTTCAGTCACTTCCACCTTGGAAGGCGACCTCGATGGTGAATCTTCACAGGAAAAGAGAGGCAGAGACACAGAGACACCAGTAAGCACAGACAAAGCTTAAGCAACTTCACTGCTGTATCGTGGCACCCTACACGCAGCCCCCGCAAAAAGCCTCAGGCGCCCACAGAGAGCCTGCAGAGGCTGGCTCCGTGCAGCTTTGCAGCAAGGAAGTGTAAGAAGCCTATTGGAAAAAAAGGCACCCGGCAACAGCCTCGTGCGTGCTATTTGCCAGCCCCACCTCATGGAATATCCGGCACCACATTCATCACAACGTCAGACTGCAAGCAGTGACAACCGCTAGTAAGCAAGGTCAACATGCTTTCGGCTCTGCGTTCAGTACGTTCAGGGTAACTTCCTCAGCAGTGAAGAAAATAGAGGAAGGGCTGCAAAATGCTTAGCTCGACATCACGCAGAGGTTCTGCGGCAGCATACGCGTTAAGAGTCGGGACCTCCCACCGCCAAAGGGCGGTCCTCACCTCCTCCCAAACACAGGGCTGCATCAACTCCCTCCCCCATGGCTACACACGAGGCTCCAGGCAGCCACAATACACTAAGGGAACGGTGACGATGCCTCTGTTCCGACCCAGAAGCCAAAAGCACCACGCAAGGTGCGAGTTGGCAACAACCGCAACATCCAACGGCTAAACAGTTTTGCTACTGCCCGCGTGAGTGGCCTCAGGAATATCGGGGCTGGCTCTGTGCCCTCACAGTGGCCACTCGTACAAGACGCTTATCGCGAGACAGCCTCACCCAGTTTGCAGTCTGCCTTGGGCCGGGACTGAATCGTGGTGACAGTAGTCACGATGGTGCCGTCAGGCATGATGGTTCGGTCCATCTCCACCTTCTTCGTGGGGGTGATGCTGGTTCGCAGAGATGTGGCGTGCTGAGCATTCAAAGATGCAGGAGACTCCTGGAATAGCAGCTACAAAGAGTAAAGCACAGTTCAGAGAGGCTCTCTTCCTCCCCGATGGAAAGGCAGGTGCACGGGTGACAAAAGCTACTGCTCTGGGCACCAAGGAGCCATCCCCGCTACAATGTGAGTTGAATGGAGGGAGGCTCAGGGATCGAGGGCCAGGCGACACCCCTCCTCAGCCTAAGGGTCCGCCAGTCCCCTGTGACGAGCCCAGGCCGAACCATGCTTGCCTCCAGCCAGCGGCCCTCGTCACGAACGCTTCCAGGGCACACGTCTGTGCTGAGCTTACGGAGTCACGAGCTCACCTCCAATATAATGGTAGCTTCAGCCGCAAGTGACCGCCCAGCTCCTGGGGCCAGGGAGCAGACCTGTCTCCCAGACGGTTGTTTGCCCAAAGAATCAAGCAAAAGCGTGCCATGTGCCAGCAGCACATCTGTGAGAAGGAATAAGAAAACAAAACACACCACAGGATCTTAGCACCTCACACGTCTCCCAGGCAACCCCTGCTTTTAAGAAGCAGCCCTGTGGGCCAACGAAACCCATCCCCACAACTCTGGTAGCTCCCAGGTTTGAGACGGGGAGAAGGGGTGGGCAGCACCCCTCTTTGCCAATCCAGAAATCGACTCCCTTGAAGAGCGGGCCATTGTGTGGCCTCCATCAAAAACAGGTGCTGCGGTTAGTCCCCGATCGAGTCCAAATAAACAGAGTTAAGAGCCTTCTGCAACGTTCTTTCAATACACGGGGGCAAATCCCCACGTCCCTCTCCCTCCTTCCGAGTGAAGATGGGTGGGCCACGGGAACCTCCCGGGTTCCAAAAAGGTCAGAGTAAGAGCATTTTGCCAAGAACAACAGACTCCAGAGTTACTTCACACAGTCAGAGGCTTACATAAAGCTGGATATGAAAAATTCTTTGCAGAGTTCACTGCGCATAGTACCGACACAAAACTACCACAGGCTCCAAGCACAAGAATTCCCCTGGGCGCTTTTGTCTCCCCATCTTACAATGCGTCTTACGGCTGCTCATACTTACTTCCCCCTCCGTCCCTGTTCCCTAGCACCTGTAGCTTCAGTTCTTTACTTCTAGGTCCTAACTCCCTGCGGAAACAGAAAAAGACAGGGTGGTATTAGACAATCTTGCAAAATGGCCACGGAGCAAACAACCCCATTCCGTATCTTCCCTCCCTCAAATCTCACATGCCTCATCACCTTTTCCAAAGCTCCAGTACGCGCACGCTTCAGCCGGAAGGAGGGCAGACACTTACAGAAATAGCTCCTCATTCCACTCCATCTCTGCTCCAGCACCGCCAGCTGTCACCGGCCTCGTCCGCTTTTGCTGCGGTGGGCTGTCTAGCTCTGCCACGCAGCGTATCTCCTCAACTCCTGCAAGGGAGGGACAGAGCACACGTGTGCGCCCGTCAACACGAGGCAGTGCCTTGGAGGACGCACGCCCCTCTCCTCCATTCAAACCCACCCAGTACATCCACTCGCAACAATCTCACCACGTGTGCCCTCACCCCTGCAGATCAGCAATACTTTCAGGCTTACCTCCATTCCCCTGGCAGCCCAAGTTCAGCACTCGAAGATTCCGCAGCAACAGCTTAGAACCCAGAGGGGCTGCTGCTACTCTGGACGGGGACTCTCGAGTCAACTTATGGCTGGGTACCTGAAGAATGACGAGAGTCAGACCGTTGCCTTTATCATTCACTTGCCAGCAGACAGCAGCAAGACGCATGACGTTCGTCCTTGCGTCTGCTAAGTAGCTCCTCACACCCCGTAGGGGATTACCCACAGAGCCATCAAGAGATGCTGCAGGTTCCCCAAGCTACTGGCCTCCGCTGGGCCCTTGTGTTATTGCAGATGGGAAACGGAAGGCAGACGGGAAAAGATACAGACAAGACCAAGCTTGCTGGTTGCCAGACGGCCAGCTGAAGACGATAACCCATGGACCATTCCGTGCCTGCAAAAGGCTGCCCTGGATGGAGCCCCGGCGTTCAGAGCAACAGAGAGACTGCCAAACAGAAATGCATCTCAGGCAGTTTGGCTCCACCTCAACACAACCGGCACTCAGCATTCAGGAAACAAGGTACAAACAGAGCTGCCCTTCAGAGCCATTTCTAATTATCCCTACGCTCCGTGCCACAGTACCCCATCTCCTACCACAGCGCAGGCCAGGATGCGGCTGTCACCCAAAAGGGAGTTTCAGCCCTTGGATTCCTGCCTGAGCCTCAGCCCTCGGAAGTGCCCCGGGATGCAGCGTTTGAGGCATAAGAATGAAAGGAGGAGAGAGCCTTACCACACCGTCTCCAGCAGCGCAGGCCTTCAGATTCACCATCATGGCTGGCTGCGTGCTGACAATGGTATCCTCGATCAGATCCTTTATGGTGGACAGATCCGCTCTCCCTTCGTTCTTCTCTCCGAAAATCAAGAGGAAATGCAGGAAAGTCATAACGAGGCAGACACATTTTCCCCTTACGCAGCTCCAACGCCCCCTCAAGCCTCTAAGAGGGTACACAGTCTTTCTCCTGGTGATAACCTCCCAGGTACTCTTCTCGTATCCTCTACTCGCACTCCCCAGTACTTAGAGTTTCGGTGTAACAGCTGCAGGCAAATAGAAGCTGTCCAAATGAGGCAAACTAAGCTTCTCTATCTGTAGTCCACCTGTTGCAAGTTTTGACAATACAGCTTTTACAGTTTGCCACACCCTCACCACCTCACGAGATGGTACTGCTGCCCTTCGGGAGAACAGCCAAATTCCCACATCTACTCAGGATAAAGCAACAAGGGTGTCAATAAAAGAAACAAATCAACAAACCTATTTGCAGCGCACTCACTCCCATGTTTGGCTCGGTAAACTCCTAATACCCATGGGTTCCTCAGGCTAACCACTCAAAAAAAAAAACCCAAACAAATGAACCAAACAGCCAACAAAAACCGCAGAAAAACCCCAAACGAACCAACTCCACTCATTTTGCGGGAGGAGGACCTACATAGACAGAAAGCCTTTTCTGCTGTCCAGATTCCCATTCAGCTGTTACCCCAAACTCAGACAACAGCCATCAGTACTGCTTTGGAGGATGTCCTGTTTTGACAGAGCTGAGCTAGTATCCTTTCTGGGCTAAAGAATACCCCCGCATTTTGTGACAGCTTAGTTACGTAGCCAAGATCTGCAGAACAAGACTCAGAAAATGGGACTCAGCACGCAGACTGGAAATACCTGCCACCCTGCCAAATGTTAGCGACAGCACCCTGTTTCTTCTGGCATGATAAGGCCTTGATTTTCACTACATCGGGTTCCCCCTTCCTCAGGCTAAAGAATCCCCTCCCTTGCCCTAAAGGGCCAGGACAACGAGTTGCCAACCTCTCCCGCCTGCAGTAGCCTTCCTCTTAGCTCAGAGCTGTTTCTGTCCCTCCCACCCTTCCTCCACTCGAGTCCAGCCTCCCACTGTTTGGTGCTCACCTCACGAAGCTGAAGTCTCGGAAGAACCGAAAGGTTCAGTTCTGGTCTGTCCTTGAATGTCCATGACACCAGGAGACCTTCGTTCTGTATCTCCTCCAGGCGGATCTCCATCTGGCCCAGAATAATTACCCATAGTCAGGAAGAGTTTCTGTTTCCATTAGGTGCTTTTTGCCCCACTTCAAATTCAGCAACCGAAATGCCGTCACACCCGTGCAACAATAAGAGGCAGAACACAAGTGGTCCCAGGCCTATGGGAAGAAGCAGTTGCAGAAGCCTCATCGCTTTGTAGCGAGATCTGGCTTCCTCGCTGCCTTCGGATGCCCAGGCTCCACCAGAGGGAAACAAAATAGGTTACGTCTTCAGCTGAAGAAAAAGCTGATGGGACAATCCAAAAGAGCAAGTTGGGCACTCATCTGGAACGTTTACCGAGCTACATCAATTAACCGTTGCCAAACCTAAGCATGGTCATTTGCAAGGTAGCAACACGTCTCTAGATCATACTCAGATTGAAACACCATCCAGGTCACCAACAGTCTGCAACAACAAACCAGACTATACACCATCCCACAGTTCGGGCGAAAAGCTGCACAGCCATACACCTAAAAGGCATCATTAACACAACAGACAAACAGAGCCAAACTCCTGACCCGGCATCTCTGCTAAAAACCAGGGAATGAAATTGAACGTAGTTCTGAAGTAACTGACAGACTGACATTTATTTACCTCAGCTGAAAGCGACAACTCTGGCACAGGGCAGCCAGGTAAGCACCAAACAAGAGGCGCACGAAAGGCACGGCCATTTGAGAACACAGAACTTGAGGTATTCCGACCAACAGGCATACGGTAACCGTACCAGCATTGCACAAAGCGGCAGCAAGACCTCCGTTAGATCTGCCACGCGCAATTCTCTACAAGAACAATCAACCCAAAACGTCAGCGGGCACAGACAAGGGGACCTAGAAAATGCCAGCGAGCAGAGGAGTAATTTGATGAGACGTGACAAAGGCCACCCGGTTCGCAGAGACCACACAAAGATGAAAAGTGACCACAGCTGCCGTGCGCGGCTAGATTAGCAGCAGGCATGCTAAACGCCAAGGGGAGAGAGAGAGAGAGAGAGAGGGTGGGGCGCGGGGGGGAGCTGTTTAAACGACTGTGGAACAGAGGCACAAAACCAAACCGGGATGATCTGATAGAGGTAGGTTAAAAAATTTAATAAAGCCTCTGAGAGCAAAGGGCTTCTAAAACAACCCTCCAACCGACAGCCTGACTCCCTGCCTGCAACGGCATGGGACTGGCTTCTGCTGCCGCAGAGTTATTTCTCATTTCGCCAAGTCTTCCTATAGCGCTAACAAACACGCGGTCTCCAAGGAAGACACCATCTCTAGCGCCAAGCCTCTCTTCACAATGAGAACTAAATCACATTCCAGAGAAGGAAATCCAGTCCAAAAGTGACTGTGGAGTTACCACCCATTGCAATTTCACAGAGCTTCTGTTTTGGAATAAGTATCTACAATATTCAACAGAGACAAAACCTGTATCGCACTCTTGTGAATGTCTTAAGGGGAGCACTGACAAGCAAACCGCTCCTCACCATGGATTTCTTCTTTCACACCAACAACCAGGACAAAACCATAACTGTACACACGCATGGGACACATCTTCCCCTACCCATTACATCACGAGGGGAACTGAACTTTGTCGACCTTTCGCTTCTTAACCACCTGCTTAAATAGACGGTATAGAACGCTGCCGTGCCTCAAATCTCTCCGGATTTTGTGACAGCTTCGTTCCATAGCCAAGATCTGCAGAACAAGACTCAGAAAATGGGACTCAGCACGCAGATTGGGAATACCTGCCACCTGCCACCCTGCCATAGCTGCCACCCTGCCAAACGTTAGTGACAGCACCCTGTTTCTTCTGGCATGATAAGGCCTTGATTTTCACTACATCGGGTCCCCCTTCCTCGACTGACGTGGGGCCGGGTGAAAGAACAAGTTCAGTGGCTAACTTTTTACAGCAGTTACCTGAGCGTGCAGCACAGCCAAAGTGACATGATAGGTGTCCACAGAAACAGCAGCTGGGGACTGCTGAGTAACAGAGACAGGGAATTTCACAGCTTCAGCTGACAGATGGCAATATAGCACCTAGAGGGAAAGGGAAAGAGATGAGTTTATATTCTTGGTGAGAGGCAGCGACGGCAAAACTTCTAAAAGCAGTAAGCAAGACTGACCCATCACAGCAGGAAAGAAACGTTGGGCTTACTCTCAGACCCAGTTCCACACTGCGAACCTGCCATTTCAGACTCTGTAGGTCAGGGAGTGAAGACGTACCTGTGACAGAAGCGCTCTTCTCCTCTCTGCTCGAGGACCCCGATATTTGGGCTCAGCATGCATACACCCCAGCTCCACCAACACATCTGCCCCTGGGACTCTCCCAGAGCTCACACCGATACGCAGCCCCAGAGCTGGAATCTCACAAGCCCGTTGACCGGCCTCCAAACTCAACAACAGACCTCGCCTAAGACATCCCCGGTTCCACCATCACGCAGGCCTCAGAAATCTCCGTACAACACGCCATTAGTCAACGGAGGAAACCCCACACCATACAATTCAGAACAGCAAAGCCTTACCATGCTGTGGTCCGACTGTGCCTTGCACATCACGTGACTTATATTTGCAGCTGGTGGTAGCTGAGGACCCTCTTCAAAAGTGATCTGCACTGAACTCTATGAAAAGAGAACTCTGTTAGTCCCCAGTGGTCAAGGTATCCCAGATGGTTTCAAAAAGGACGAACCGTTCTGACGTACGGCCTCAGAGACATTCCGGTCTGCTTCCATGAATCCGGCCAGCACGCAGAACTGCTGCACGCTGCAATTTCACCCACCTTGGCTTGTCCATACAGAGAAAGAAAACATGGACTGCAGTCAAGGCTCAGACTCACAAACGCTACGTTAACTTCAGATAGGCAAGCCCAAGTGAGAATGGAGAACTGCTCTGGCTAGCAGTCAATTATTATTAAAGTACGTTAATCCTCCTTCACTGTAGAAGCTTTACTGCTTTTTCTCTCTCCCCTCCGTGCTAATCCTGCCCCAAGTGAAAAACAAAACAAACCCCCTCCACCCCCCAAAAAAATCAACAACAACAAAATCCACCCTCATCATGTGGTACGTCAGCTCCTGTGCTTGACGTGTTCTTTTTCCACCCTCTCCTGGTTTATTAGATTACAGTCTCCGCTGCGGAAGCATCCCTCTTCTTCATTTGAGGACTTTCCCACAGAACAGGACCAGTTCTCTACAGAGAACCCTTCTCAAAAAATACGAGACCAAGATAGAGAATTGAGACCATCCCTGCACGAAACCTATCCCTCAAAGATTCCCTCTGCTCACAAGGGGCAAAAAGAGAGAGCGACCAGGCAAACTGAGGCCAAGGACACAATCATTTGCAGAGCTGCTGACATTTTAGGGCCAGGATGACCGAGAGGGAGGATAATGGTGCGAGAAACCACACGCTTTTTCTCAAGTGAACAAGACTGCACAGCCACCTCCATGCAACAGACAGATCCAGGTGACAGGCAGAAGCAGAAGGTGGAAGGGGCTCTCAAACACTAATCCGATCGGCATAGGTACTACAACCTGTAGTCTTAGATGACTTTGTACATCCTTTCAAGAGAAGCGGTGGACAATATTTTTAAACGCTTGCTGCCCTACGATGCTTGATACCAGTAAAACAAGAACATTCCCAGGCTGGAAAAGGAACACAAAGGTGGCTCAGTACGTGCAAATATCCCATTCCGGTTATTTTGCACTTTGTAATGCCAGGAAGCAACCATCGCTTGAAAATAATCATTGTCCTCGCTCCGCACTTTGAAGGAGATCATTTGACTAAATCCTTTCAAAAAGGCTTCTGCTCTGCTACAACTAAGGACTACAGAACTTCAAGAACGCCGCGCCTGACCTAAGCAATTAAGATTCGTTCCGTCTTGTGCAGTTACTTTCAAGTATAACTGCTTAACAAGCTTTATTAACCCTTCTGCTCTCAACATGCCAGACGACGCTACCTACTTTAAGCGCTGAAACGAAAAGCCATAACTGAACTGCCTCGTACTTCCAGATGAAGTTAAGCCCTCCTTCGGTCAAACTGCAGAGGACGCTCATTCAGGTTCTGCAGCCTGTATGTGAACGGCTGTATCGCACAGGGGCAACTTACATGCCTCGTAACTGGAAAGGATCGCCCCCCCCCAAAAAGACAGGTACCACGCCGGTGACACACAACAAGACCAGGGTGGGTGGAGGTACCCTGCAGGCAACCCGAGCTACCGTGCAATTACTTCCATATGGAATCAGCGAGGCACGGTCTCCTTCACGAACTTCAAAACTACCTATGAACGCCATGGTAATGCCAGGAAATCAAAGTGAACACCAGAAAATTCGGAGGAGGTTGCTGTGGAAACCGCAGAGTGGCTACATCAGCCGGTTTCATCAGCCCCGACCCCGGCTCAGACCCAAACGGCGTTAACCACAGCCCGCTGCTCAACACCTACGGCTCCAGGCCCGCGTTCCGTCGCGATCCGGCCCGCCACGCTGGCTCCCCGCGCCAAGACCCGGCAGTGCCCGGCGGGGAGCGCCTCCCCGGAGCCCCAGAACGACGGGCAGGCGGCCCTGCCC
>WHYT01014437.1:170503-185913 GCA_009806455.1 Tetrax tetrax | reverse complement strand
GGCGCGCCTGGCTGTTGAGGGCTCGCACCCAGGCCCGCTGCCACTGCTCCCGCAGGGACCGGAGGGCGAGCAGCGCGGCCAGCAGCGCCCGCGCCCCGGCCTCCTCCGCCGCCGCCCCGCGCCGCTGCGGCGCCCGCAGGGCCGCCGAGCGCCAGTACTGGAGCAGCCAGGCCGCGACAGTGAGCAGCGAGGCGGCGAAGAGCAGCACCAGCGCGGCCCAGCCCAGATCCGGCCCCATGGCGCCGGGCGCGGCGACTCACGGCGGGCCGGCGGGCATGGCGGGCGGGCCGCCGCTCGGCCCCGGCGCGGCCGCCGCCTGCCCCCGGGGCAGGGCAGGGGGGCTCGCAGGCGCCGCTTCCCAGACCAGGGCGAACCGCGGCTCCGGCCGCCGGGAGGGAGAGCGGGCGGGCGGGCGCCACTACCGCCCCGCGCCCCCTCTGCCGGGGCGCGCCCGCTCCCCGCTGGGGGAGGAAGTGACGTGCCGCCGGCTGGGAGAGAGCCGGCGCGCGGCTCGCTGCGGCGGCCATGGCGGTTGCGGGCACTGAGGGGCCGCCGGGCCCGGGCCAGCGCCGCCTCCCGCACACAGAGCGTGGCTTCCCCCGCAGACCCCAGCACCGGGCACGGGCCGCGAGCGTGACCGATCCCGGCCGGCCTCTAAGCAGGGCCTCCCACCGGCGGGCGCCTCATGCCCGGGCCAAAGATGGCGCTTCGCTCGCCGATAGGCCGGAGGGCGTCCGCGCGTCCGGTGCCTCCCCCGTAGCGTCCGGTTGGAGGAGCCGGTGGGCGGCGCTCCGCGCCCTCAGCTGGGGCAGCGCCCGCCATGGCCGTGGCGGCCTGGCCCGCCATGCCCCTCCTCATCAACCTCGGCGGGTCGCTGCTGGGCTTCGCGGCCACGCTGAGGCTGATCCCGGCCTTCAGGGACCGCTTCCTCGCCGCGCGGCTCTTCGGCGAAGACCTCAACAAGGCCTCGCGGCAGCCCGTGTGAGTAGCGCTGCTCCGCCGGGCGGACCGGCCCCGGCCCCACCGGCCCCGGGACCGGCGGGGCTGACTCCTCGCCTTGCCTTCCTTTCAGCCCCGAGGCGCAGGGCGTGATCAGCGGGGCTGTCTTCCTGATCATCCTCTTCTGCTTCATCCCCGTGCCCTTCCTGAGGTGCTTCGTGGAGGAGCAGTGCGCGGCCTTTCCTCACGATGAGGTGAGGCCCGCCTGGCGCTGGGAGCGTGGCCGGCATGGGCAGGGCGCAGCCGCGTGACCGGGGTCTTATTCTCTCTCCTGCAGTTTGTGGAGCTCATCGGTTCGCTCCTCGCCATCTGCTGCATGATTTTCCTGGGCTTTGCAGATGACGTGCTGAACCTGCGCTGGCGCCACAAGCTGCTTCTTCCTACCATGGCTTCCCTCCCGCTGCTCATGGTTTACTTCACCAACTTTGGAAACACGACCATCGTGGTGCCTAAGCCCTTCCGGGTGCTGCTGGGCATGCACTTGGACCTGGGTAAGTTATGAATCACCAGAAGCCGTCATCCGAGCGGGGAGCGGTGGGTGGAAGGGGTCACCAGACGGTACGCTGCGCTGCAGAGGGAACACACGAAGGATTTGCTTCAGTAACCAGTGAGAGGGCGCAATTCCACCCACTAGATATGAGGCTGGAAAGAACATCCTGAAATCCAGCATCATTCAGCCGTGCATAGATAGGCACCAATCATTTTTCCCGGATTCTGGCAATACAGTTGAATGCCAGGCGCACGTGGCAGTCGGCTGTCGACACCAGAACAGCCAAAGGGCAGAAACAGAGCGCTGCAGCCTGCCGCCATGTCGCAACAGTTTGCTGCAGTCGCCATGTTGTACGTACGTGTACAAGTGACGGCAGATCCACAGGAGAGGGAGCGACTGATGTTAAAACTCACCGGGATCGCTAGGTAATGGATTGTTGTACAAAGCAGGAAGCGAGAGCTTCGGTGAATTGGACTGGGGCCTGCTTCACCTGCGAATACTAAAGCACCTGGCCCGCTCTGATCTGCAGGTATCCTCTACTACGTGTACATGGGCATGCTGGCAGTGTTCTGCACTAACGCCATCAACATTCTCGCCGGAATCAATGGACTTGAAGCAGGACAGTCTCTGGTGATTGCTGCTTCCATTATCGTATTCAACGTTGTAGAGTTAAATGGTAAGGAAGAGAGCATACATGTTTGCGGGGGCAAAAAGCCTCCCTGGGGGAGGTAGAAGCCTAGATTTCAGTGTGGGGTATTACTAGCCAGTATTAACCGTCCTGTCTTATCACAGATGTTTTTGGTTTTTTTCTTCTTTTTTTCTATAGGGGATTATCGAGATGATCACATTTTTTCTCTCTACTTCATGATTCCCTTTTTTTTTACCACGCTGGGGCTGTTTTACCACAACTGGTAAGAAGCTAGACATTCGGAGTTTCCTTGGAAGCGTCCTTTCCCTTAACTTTCTCCATTTTCAAACAGAAAAACCCCACTTACCAGCCTGCAGGTGGGACACTGGAGCATATAGACAGGCTTCTTGCCAGAACCAAGAGCGCAAAGCGTCAGTACGCTGGTAGCTTTTCTGTCGTTAGAATAATTCTGGTCACCCTGGCGCACCAAAATGTGCAGAATACGCTCCCTCGCATGTCTCACTAGCCATTCTTTCCTACCATGTCCTCTGCAAGTCAGGTTGCAGGTCCCAGTCCTGTAGTTCTTAGCATAAATACCTGCAATTGTTGTTTCTGCTGCGTAGATCTGCTGCAGTTCCCTCTTGGCCCCTAACCTGCCACATGGGAATACATTCAGGGGTTATAAAGTCATTTGGACGGCAACAGACCTCTGCTCTTCTGCCCTGTGGATTGCAGGTACCCGTCTCGAGTGTTTGTCGGGGACACCTTCTGCTACTTTGCCGGCATGACCTTCGCCGTGGTGGGGATCTTAGGGCACTTCAGCAAAACGATGCTGCTTTTCTTCATCCCACAAGTGCTCAATTTCCTCTACTCGTTGCCTCAGCTCTTCCACGTCATTCCTTGTCCCCGTCACCGGCTGCCGAGGTAACGTACCCGACTGACCTACAGCGGTACCACAGGCGATGCCTTTTATCTCCAGCACCAGCTGAGCCAGGTGGTGCTAGAAGCTCCTTTAAAAAGCCACCCAAGGAAGTTTTATAGTTAAAAGTTAGCTGAGTTGCTCTGCCAGCTACGCTGGAGTCATACAGCAGAGGTTTCTCCAGGAAGTTAACTTTTCTGACCAGCCCACACCCCCAGGTACAGAAGAGTGATTTTTCCCAATGTTAGGACACCGTTATTCTCAGCTACAGGATGGAGAGAAATTGATACAGGCCTTTTAAACAGTTTTTTAAAGCTGTTGCAGTAGGATCTGCTAAGATTTCATAGTGGCAAGCATTCTGTGGCCCTATGCCTTAGCAGCGATTGTCTCTGCAGATGTTAGAATCGTCTATGATTCTCTTTTGATTTTTTAAAATTATATAGCTTTATGCATCCATTTGGCGTGCCAGGGGAGGCATCTCCTCACTCTGCCCAATCTGAGGGATTAGGTGCCAGCAGCTGTTGTTAAGCATATCGGGTTATTCCTGCTTTTTCCACCACAGAATTTCCTTCTCACCTACTCAGCTGCGGTTCTACGTCTGCTTACATAGGGATCTCTCTGTCTCCTTGCTCTACCGGGACTAAAATTTTCATGTTTCTTTTAGGCTCAACCCTAGAACAGGGAAGTTGGAGATGAGCTACTCCAAATTCAAAACTAAGAGCCTCTCTGCCCTGGGAACAAACATTCTGAAGGTAATATCCGGAAAACATTCCGAATCCAGGCGCGTTTTGAGGCGGTGATCGAATGGGAGAGGAACAGGACAGGAGGGAGTGCAGAACTTCTGAGTTCGCTAGTTATCTCCTTGCTCTAATCCAGAAGAAAATATTCCGCTTTGTCCATCACCGTCCCTGGTGGCCGCTGGACTGTTAATGGCCAATCCTTCAGAATAACCAGACGTAGCAGTGTCCCGGGATGATCCTAAGCCTGCCCTGTGTTTTTAATAAGGCCACGAGCCAGACTTCAGGGACGGTACAGCAAAAGGGATCTGGAGCAAAACCAGACAGGAAGTACCAAGCGTACCTGGTGAAATAAAGGGCAATATTTCTTTCTCCAGGCAGTCAAGATCTTGCACATAGTGGATGTGAGGAGTGGAACGGACGAAGATGGCGAATACACCGAGTGCAATAACATGACACTTATTAACTTTGTTATCAAGCTGATTGGACCCACCCACGAGCGAAATCTCACTCTCCTGTTGCTCCTCATTCAGGTCAGACAAATGGTTCTTCCAGTAGAAAGATGTACCCTGCACTAGAAAAAGATCCAAACCGGTCTCAAGAGTTTCAAGGGGAAAAGGGGAAATAAAGTATCATGCTCTTCGAGGAGCGGTTTACACAGCTCAACGGATTCTCCCCCCCGACAGTTCACTGAGAGCTAATCAATACAAAGTCCCTAGGTTAGCTTGAGAATATTCCCAAGGCATGAATCGTTAGATGCTAGGAAAATGTTAGGAAGGCAGACTGGCTTGTCACTCTGACCCGATACAGCCTTTTTCCCTGTTCCTGTTTTTCAGTCATACCAAGTAACACAGTCCCTGAGCCATCTCTGGCCGGTGGACTTGCATTAGCATGGCGTGCAGCTCAGCGGTATCTCGAATCTGAGTGGGGTGCGGTAGTGGGAGAGTGAGATTTTGAAGCAAATTAGAGCACAAGGATAACGTGTCTCAGAGATCCTGCCGCTACCCCTATTCAGCACGTCAACTCTTGTGCGTAATATAGTAGAAACGCTGCTTTTGGAAAGGCCTGCATCGCTTAATTGCCCACAATAAAATTATTTTTGCATCCTCAGACCAAAGATCAGAGAATCTTACTAGGAAAGAGCAGAGACACTTAGCCCAAGTCCCGTTCGGGGGGAAGGCCTTACTTCTAAAAAACAAACCTGGAGGCTGAACAGGGCTTAGGCGGGCGACATCGGGGATAGGGGAGGATGGAGAGGACGTTCCATTTGGTCTTGAGCCCGGTCACAGCAGAAAAGTCTTGGCAGCGCCTTCTTGGAAGGATGCTGAATTGCAGCTTTGACCCGAGGTATTTTCCATTACAAACCGTAGGGTTTACGTTGTCATGTAGGCTCCTTAAGAAGGAAAGGGTTGTTCCCAACCATTCATCTCAACCACTCGTTCTCACAGTGTGACTGCACGCAGGCACACGCGGAAATCCTCCGTGGATAGCCATGATTCTCAGAGAAAGAACGGAGGACTTGGGCTAGACTTTTGCCTTTCATCTTGCTATACCTAAAAAAACGTAGCCTAACATTGTCAATTATTAGTGAAACGAGGCGCGCTGGAAAGCATAGCAAATCCATCTGGAAAGGAGGAATCTGCCAGCCTGTGAACTATTTAACACCAAAAAGTTTCTGTTGTCTGTCTCATTTTTACCTAGGTCCTGGGCAGCACGATTGCATTTTCAATCCGGTACCAACTAGTGCGATTGTTTTATGATGTCTGACGGGGCTGTCGGGAAGGAGGGGAAAGAGTTGTACCTGCCAGTCCATTTTCTCCAACTGCTGACCAAATGATTCAACTGATCTTACTCCAGCCCTCCGGGAACCTCAGGACACCTGTCAAAATGCAAGCAACTACTCTGCGTGGGCCAGTCCTGAACTGTAATCATCTTCTTTGTGTGTGTTGTGCACAGAAGGCTTTTGTCCGATTCAGCTGACAGAGAAGATTCACTGCTACCTGGACATCATTGTTACTGCGAATACCTTTCAGAGGGGAAGTCAATCACCCAAACGTTCACTCACAGCAATTAGGGAGAGATGAAATTTCTGTACATCCGACAAGCATGTTACTCTTCCCCAAGAGAGACAACAGGAACGTCAGTTTCTGTGAGACGCTGTAGAGCAGAACAAGTAAACCAGAATCCTCTCCTGGATTCTCTCATTCTGTCTTTGGTCCATGAACACAGAGTAACGTGTTATAAACCACAGGCAAAACTCGGAGCGCTCCCTCTGAGAATAAAATAACTCATGGTACCTTTCCCCTTCAGTGCTTTGCCTCGAGAATATTGACACACAGTGAAACTAGGTTACACGATACATCTCTGTGGCTGCCTACTCTGGTAGGGGGCTGATCGTTTCTGCAGTAGACTCCCCGTTCTTTCACTGCTACCGGGAACGTTGCCACTGGAGGGTTCTTTCTGAACACCTTTATTATCTGTCTTCCTCCATGGAATAGGACACATCTGGCACAGGCTAGCAAAGTAAGGATCGCTGTGTCCTTGTGTAACAGAGAACATCAGCAAAAGCCTTAGATTAACATGGAACAAAGACCCTGGAGGCTGCAATTCCTTTTGCCTGAAACACAAATCCTTATTTATATAGCGGTAGCTGGCGCTATATTTCACCACAGAATTGCCACCTATCTGACAAAGAACCACTTAACAACCATTGGAGAACCAGGTTAAAGAGTCTGCGCGAGATTAACGGGAGCAAAAAGCAAAACAATGCAACAGCAAAGACAGGAACGCTGAGATGGGTGACAGTAGAAGCTGCTGAGTCCAGTACCTTAACAGCTGTAAGGCTGCTGCACTTCCATGCGCCCAAGTCCAGCCAGTAGCAAGGCTGGGAGTGTAGTCCCACTCCGCAAAAAAACCACTCATGTCCAGCAACACTGATCAACACAGAAAACAACCAGCACTCCAGCATGAGTAGTAAAAGTGGCCAAATCCTCTTCCTCCTTTCCAGCTGACTAATTTGGAAGTCTGCTAGCAGAGTATATTGATACAAACATATACATATACACACACACACACAGAGACGTTACAAATCCCTTCAGTAAGTAGCCTTAAGCAGCCAGTCTGTCCAGAAATCCCACCACTGGATTCCTGGCACCGGGGCATATGAACACGCAAGGTCCACTTGCTCCTACTCAAATCTTGTCACTTAGAGAGAGGGAGAGAGAAATTAATCTCTCCGCTCGCTGATCTAGACATACGGCCTTCCAGTAGCCAACTCTCACACACCTACCCCGATTTCTCCGGTAAGCTGGCTTAGACCCACCTCCAGTCAGCAACCTGCCAGCTCCGATCCCTCCAAAGCCCGTTATCGTACTCGCTCACTAGTCTGCCTCGTTCGCTAGTGATCGGACACCCTGGTGTTCCGACACCCCGGTGTTCCGCCCTAGCCCTGGCCCTGCTCTGCACGTGCTCCCATCCTCCCACGTGCTGGTACCACACACACTGGCCCCTTCGGCCTGACGCCAGCTGCTGGCACTGAGACCTCCAGACGTACACGTGCACACAGGGCTGACAGTCCCCTCACCCTGGAAAGAAAAAAAAACAAACCTAGAAATGGAGTTTAGTGAGGCAGGACAGACTGCAAAGATAAAGGCTACCAATCAGCAACATGCTCGTGCTCGACTACCTTCTTCAACCTGCTTCTCCTTCCATGTTCCCATGTCGTTCCCTCGCAGTCCACACGGAGTCCTCCCTGGCCTTCGGTGCTTCCCTTAATCGGTCCGTGACACCTCTCACCCCCACGGTCCCTTCAAAAGGACGTCGCGTAGGTTTTACACATCCCCTAACGCTCTTCCCCTGCGTGCCACCGCAAGCCCGACACCCGTACGGGTCTGCAGGCATCCCGGGAGCCCCCTGCCTCAGTCTGGAGGGGAGCCAGGCCAAGGCCGGGGGCCGCCCCCCTCCTCTGACAGCTCAGGGAGCAGCGCAGCCGGGGCGGCATCACGCCGCTGGGTCGCCGGAGCGTCCCCTCTATCGTCGCTCCTCTCCCCTTCGGGTCACCCTGAGCGGCCCTCGCTCCCAGAGCCCGAGCGGCGGCGCAGTCGGAGCTCCGCACGCAGAGCTGACCCCGCGGCGGCACCGCCTCCTCTCAGGGGCGCCAGCGCCCACGCAAAGCTGCTCGGCCCGCCCGCGCGGGGGCGGGAAGCACGAGCGGCTCCCGCGGGGCAGCCAGCTCGTCTCGCGCGCAGCCGACCGAGGCCGCGCGCTGCCCCACACCCGCCGCAGCTCCCTGGGGGGCAACCGCCAACCGCCTCGGCGGTACGAACTTGGCGCCTTACTTCTTATTGGCCGCTCTCCGCCACCAATAGACTCGGGGCAAGCGCCGTGGCGTCGGCCAGGCGACCACTCAGCAAAAGCCTTCTTCTGGCAGACGCACCAATAGCGAGGCGCAGCGGCGCTGTCCAATGGGCTGAGCCCTACTTTGAGGAAGGTTATAAAAAGGCCGGGTAAGCGCGCCGCCGGCCTCACTTCGCCGCAGAGCTCGGGAGACGAGCGGGAAGCGCCCACAGCGCAGCAAGGCGCCATGTCCGGCCGTGGCAAGAGCGGCGGTAAGGCCCGCGCTAAGGCCAAGTCTCGCTCGTCCCGGGCTGGGCTGCAGTTCCCCGTCGGGCGTGTCCATCGGCTGCTGCGGCGCGGGCACTACGCGGAGCGGGTGGGGGCCGGCGCGCCGGTGTACCTGGCCGCCGTGCTGGAGTACCTGACGGCCGAGATCCTGGAGCTGGCGGGTAACGCGGCCCGCGACAACAAGAAGACGCGCATCATCCCCCGTCACCTGCAGCTGGCGGTGCGCAACGACGAGGAGCTCAACAAGCTGCTGGGCGGCGTCACCATCGCGCAGGGCGGCGTCCTGCCCAACATCCAGGCCGTGCTTCTGCCCAAGAAGACGGGCGGCGCCGCAGGCCCCGCCAAGGCCGGCAAGAAGGGCGGCGGGCAGCAGTCGCAGGAGTACTAGGGCGGCCGCCCGCACCACACAAAGGCCCTTTTCAGGGCCACCCCCATTGCTCACCGGGAGAGCTGCGATCCGCGCGGGGGGTGGGGTGGGGGGGTCTCCGCCCCGCTCTCCTGTCTGGAGGCGGCGCTGCGGGGCCCGAGAGCGCGGGACCGGCCCGCCCCCCGCGGGCACGCGAACGCGATCGGCGGAGCCGCTCCACAAAGACTTAACACTGGGGTGCTGAGAACGGAACTGTATTTACGGTCTGTTACACTCGGCGAAGGTTGCATAGAAAATAAACAATGCTTCGTTTCCAAAGCGCGCAGCACCCGGTGAGGTGCCGTTTCAGTGTTTCTTCAAGGCACTGGAACGCATGAGCCCTGCCGAGAGGATGGCAACCCGCTAGTGAGCGCGAGGAGCCACAGTAAAGGGAAAGGGCTAAGTTACAGCAAAAGGCACAATGGCTCCAAAGCTGGGCTTCCTTGTCAGCTCCCAGGGACTGGTGAGCATCGATGGCTGTCTCTAATCACCTTTGTAGCAAGGCAAACGAGACTGCCTGGCCACTCAGTTCCTAATTTATTACTGGCCCATTGACAAATTTGCATCTGATAACTGCAAACTTAATGCCTTACCTTCACTGAGACCTATGGCGAATGTGGCATTTGTGCTACTTCACTGTGAGGAACAGGTTCCCGGGAACCTAAGACCAGTCCTCCTCAGCGTTCCGGTGAGTGAACAGGCTCAGGTGCCGCTAACCACTACAGGCAGTACTTCGGTGCTGGCAGCACAGGACAGCGCTCCAGTACCATCACAGTTGAGTCCTATTATTATCTGTAATAAGTGCCTTGATCCTCAGCAGAATAGGATTTTTTTCTTTTACATTTTTCTTTTCACTTCCTAGCTGCAAAACTTGTTGAAAAACCTCCAGAGACACCTTGCAATTTAGGGAAACGCAGAGAGGGATGAAAACCCAGAAAAGCGTAAACTACTCAAGTTAGTCAACTTAGTATTTCAAGTTTCTGTACCCAAACATCAGGTAAGGCAGGCATGAATATTTCAGGAAATCCCTTCTTCCTAAGGAGGATGACCGTATAGCTGCAAAGACTTGCCAGGGTTGTAGCGATTGTGCCGACCACAGCACGAGCTTAGCGGGCATCGTTCAGCTGCCTTGCCACGCTAAGGATATGCTTAGCGCCCTTGCTCAGAAGTAAACTAGCTAGTTCAACGCCAAGGCTCTCTGCAGCCTCCTGGGCCCGAGCAGGGACGTTCTTGGCGGTGATGCCAACGTGCTGCACATCGTCGTTTGGTCCATCTTCGCTCTGCAAATGCAAACAGCGCAGTGTGAGGCAGCGGGAAGGGGCGAGCAAGAATAGTTTAAGCCACATGTGAAACGGGGCAAAATCTTGGTCTGAGAAGCCCTGAGAACAGTGCGCTGTTACAGTTTCCAGGGAACCAGACCAAGAGTAACAGATAATTGCAGAAGGCTGGGTTTTGTCATTCAGCTTCGGGTTTGGGTTTTGAGGGCACCGTGGTTCACGTACCTGTTGCGGATAATTAACGCTGGTCTGCATAGTCTCCTTCAGGCTATCGGATCCATCCAAACTGTAGACCGCTCCTGTCAAATACAACTTGGGAAGACATAGAGAAGGGATCAATAAAGTGTTTATAAACAAACCAACTACCTCCTTAAAAAAAAAAAATATATATATATAAAGCACACAACGTACAAAGCTAAGTCGGGAGGGGAAGCTTTTGTAGTGCGGCGGGATCAGTTAAGTATAGTGGTACAACACAACTGTGAGAAGTCAGCCCTGTTAGGGAAGGTGCAACTTCCCAAGGAAAATCTGAACTTCTTGCTAGCTTCCCACCTCCTTAATCACGCTCCATTGTGTAAAAACAGTGATTTTCCGGGGTCAGAAGCGAGACTTTCATCCTTCAGGGCAACACCACTTTTAAAGAAAGGGGCGGGGCGGGGGAATCTGGTATAAGGGTATCTTCTAGAAGACTGAGCTTCAGCAGCCAGGCCCATTCCCATCCTCCTGCATTGGACACAGACCCGGAACGCTGGAGTCAGGAGCCTACCCGCCCTAATTGGCTATACGGATACCTGCCAGAGTGACCGCTGGGGAAGGATCAGGGAACACGCACGCACTGGAACAGGTTTTCAGAAAGAATCCCAGATAAATAAGTACAAAGTACTCCTCACCTGGCCATCTTTCAGCATGGAGTTGACAGCCACAGGGACGCTACATCCACCCTCCTAAAACAGAAAGCAGCTGACGTCAAGGCTCCTACCTGGCACATTCAAAGCAGAGGCCTCTGAAAATTTCAGGCCGCCCACAACCCCGCTTAGGCCCTCCTCGATCCAAAAGTGATCTCTGCTTTGCAGTTTTAGGAAAGCGGAACAGGTGTCCCATACTATGGCGTCAGGTCAACGAGCAGAGCAGCGTTTACTGCTGCAGGCAGAGGAGCAAGGATGGCGCACCTACCAAACGTTTCATAAAGGCTCTCTCAGCAATGCAGCATAACACGGTGTCTGCATCGTGCAGGGCAGACACCATATTCAGTATCTCTTGGTCTTTGGCACGAACTTCCACTGCTAAGGCACCCTAGAAGAAGAAGAAACAAACGTAATAATCATAATAATTCCTCGACTTCATGCACCTCTGCGTGCGCTCAGTATTGGTCACGAAACAGAACTCAGAGGCCTGGATGCATTTCGCTAAGGCAGGGGTGCTTGTGCATGTAGAGAAATCAGTTACGAAACAATCTGCTGGTTGCAGAGACATCCTGTAGCACGGCTGTACAGGGAAGGTCAGAACGTACTTCAGCCGAGTGCTCAAGACCATGCTGTCACCTCAAGACTGCCAGAACCTGTGACTGCCTCTACAGAAACGCTCACCCCAATGCCCCTTCCTGATGAGCAGGCTGGGTAAATCCAAGCTTCCCAACCTTTTCTCAAGATAAAGATCACGTGCTGAATGCGTAACAGTGACAAAACAATTTTCTAACCTGGGGGGTGGGGGGGGAACTGCACAGTACCCGATAAATGCATTATCACAATCACCACTGCAGACTGCTAAAGTTGCAGATTTGTCACTCGCTATCACTAATGCACAGCCCGCTCCAGTTCAGCAGGTTTGACAGCCACTGTACAACGCTGTGCAAACTCGGCCACAGCCACACGGCCAGCCTGGCCGGAACGGTTTGCCTGCCTAGAAACAAGAGCACCAAGAAGCGCTCCAAGGCAGGAGTTCCAGCTCCACCCTCCGGGCCTCAGGACGCTGCGATACGGGGAAGGAGGGAACCTCACAGGGCAAAGATACTGCAGTGGCTCTGCACAATTGCTCCAGTACAGCACAACACTGACCCTGCCAGGGCCTGGCCCGTAGCTGCCACGGCGCCCCAGCGCAGTCGTGCCACATGTCACTTTGACCGCTTACTGGTTTTTCCATTGCTGACGGAAATCAGCCCCCACTACACCAGGTAACAGAGCCGACTACCATTCCTCCCACGAGCTGTGCCTAAAACAGTGTAACAGCCAGCAAAAGCATTGATGTAGTAGTTCTTTGGCAACCAACACGGAAGAAGTATCGTCACAATTAACTACTCCGGCACATCGTACTGCTGCTGGCCTTCAATACACAGTTCGGCCTGAGATAGAAAAGTTGTAACGTACCTGTCCAACAGCATACAGACAGTCTTCAGGGCTTAGGAGCTGGAAGAAAGTAAAATCAGAGTTAACTCAAGTTGCACTGTTCAGAATACAGGAAGCGACAGCCAAATTCTATGCTCACCTCTAACACCACTTCATTTTGTGCCTGACCAAAGAAATAACACCTCCCCCTTCCCATGCCTCGGTGTTTCCACCCCTAAAGTGACATAATGCATTTTCCTTCACCTGGACTGCAAAACTTTGTGAATTAGCTCATCAGAAAAATATTAGTCATGCACACTGCTGCGTTGCTAGACGCAACGCCTGTGACATGCTTGGGTACGGCCAGATGACCAACTGTTGCTGCACCACGGAATGCTGAACTATGTAAGTTTCTCCACGCAGAAAACAAAACCAACCACCAATCCTCCCTGAAGCGCAGCAAATCGTGAGCTGACACGGCAATGGATTCAGCGGACCGCATGCTCCTCTTTGACAGGGCAGCCGCAAGGTCTGAACGGCAAGCAGTTGACGGTTCGGCAGAGAACGGTACTTTCTGCTTTGCAGCTCCTCACCTGCCCGATGCGATTCTCCCAACCCATTCTCTTGAGGCCAGCAGCCGCCAGGATGATGGCGCTGAAGTCTTCTTTCTCATCTAGCTTCTTTAAGCGCGTGTTTAAATTCCCCCTCTGTAGAAGTGGTTAAGTGAGCACAGAAACAGCAGGCAAACAGTCCAGAATGTACAGAATCCAACAGCCTCCAAAGGAAAATCAAGTCACTCCGAAAGAAGCGCTAAACACGCACAACTGTTGATTTAAATACAATTTTGCTGAGCATTATGGAATATTAATTCAGGCACTGACTCTCAAAAAATAGGCATGTCCTTTAAGTACGTTATTAACACCAACTCCTTTCGCGTAGCCAAGACCTATGTTACTGGGACCGAAGCAACATTGCCTTTACCGCTAGTCCAGCGGCCCAAGTCGCATCCGGGGTATTGGGAAGCCACTGGCACTTGGCCACTGCGATGAACTCACGGTAGGGACCCATCAAGCACTTTTTTCAAGCGTCCCTTACTGTAAAATTCATCTGCATCCTGCATCTCAGCTAGAAGAAGGTGGCCCCTCCTTCACAGCCTCATGAGAAAGCAGAGGACAGAACGGGCTATGTACGCTCTACGGCCCTCTCGGAGCAGGTTTGCGGGGGCAGCCTTTGAGGGAGCAGCTTGTTCTTGTAGGTCAGGTGAAATAAACCAGCCTTGATGCTAAATTTCACATCAAGTTATATTTTCCTGCTTGCAGTTTTACCCAGCTCCCATGTTTTGCCAGGAAAGGATACAATATCCCTGAATTCTAACTGAGGGAACTTCTTTTTGAGCTGGGCTGCTCTCCGAAGTGAACTGGTTCCAATCACACTGTGGGGAAAATAAAAGCAATTAAATTCAGAATCCTCCTACACTTACCTCAAGCCAGAAATATGTCAGAACTTCCAAGGAAACAAATGACAACTTTTTTTTGGGGGTTTTTTTTTGGTTTTTTTTTGTTTTTTAAATTGAAATGAAGGAGAAAGGAAGTTCAAAGGAGCAGGAATTCACTCCAGACACTACGAAAAGAAAGGATCTAACTTGAGAAAACACTGCAACTCAAGGGTTGCTCGAGAGATCCAAGCTCGCTTTGCGTGCCACACTCACATGAGACAGCGTTGCTCTTTTCAGCAGGTGGATTTGGCGTGATGCCTACGGAAAGCTAACAGAAGGCAGTGTAAAACCACCACAGGATAAAGCAAGGAGCTCAGTGACTTGCCGCTGGGAAGTATCGACCAACTCCTCCCTTACATTTTTACACCTGTCTCCCCCCTCTCCCTACTCACCTCTTTTCAGGAAGGAGGCTCAGTGTTTTCCCACAGTTTTTGGGATGAAAGACAACAGCATCAAGTGGGTTTTCCCTTCTGCAAAATAACGCAAGCGCAGAATGGCTGACGCATCGTTTCACAGAAGGCTGTTCAGCTTAACAGTTCTGCTATCGGTCCCCAGAGGAACTGCCTCTGGCTCCAAAATCATCACTGTAAAAGCAAGAGTTTCCAGCAAACCTGCTGGCCTCAGAACACTAGGACAGCTCTAGTGTTTCCACTGTTTCAGAGACTAACCAGAGGGTGGTCAAACTCTGAGCATCTGAAAGGACCCAAGCTGCCTTTGCTTTCCTACCACTACCAACCCTGTAACATGCAAGTCCCTCGGAGAAGCGAGCCTCGCGTCCACACTTACTTGCAGACAGCACCGATGGTAAAGCCAGGAGGAAGAGAAGTTGGCAAGTCCTTCAAGGAGTGAACCACGAGATCAACTCTGAAAATTAGAGGACAGCAATCTGAACAGATGGCTGGGCTCACGCAGTACCTACCAGAGGCCTGCAGGTCACCTCTAGAAAACTGTGAATCCACCCTGGAAATTTATTTGGAGAAGAGGGAGGAATTCCAGGATTCTGCAGCCAGAACTACTGCAGAATTCTAGTGCTACTCCGCAAAAGGCACCTCCCCTTTCCCTGTCTCTCTTTTCCCACCTGTAAAATGAAGACAATACCTTCCTCCCAGCAGCAATGCAAGGCACTTTACAACAAGCGGGCTGAACGAGGGGAAGACGCTGGAGATGTTCGCACGGGCAGACTCATCATACCAATACGCAACCAGTACGTTGTCTGGTATTACACTTCAAACTGACAATAACAGCTGGCCAAAGTAAAAGCTATCTGCTTCTTACGAGGCAAATGAACATCATTGCAAATGCCCGAGTCTCCAATATTTTTTCAATTACTTCGCTCAAAAAATGCAGTACCATGTGCCTACGTGCCAGAGATGCAGAAGAACATCTTTGGTTTTCAACCTACTTTAACTAACGCATAAGCAGCCCTGAAACTCTCCTCAGGATACTGAAAAAGAAAAAAGCAGAGGGAAAAAAAAAAAAAAAAAAAAAAAAAAAAAAAAAAAAAAAAAAAAAAAA
>WHYT01014437.1:129738-154927 GCA_009806455.1 Tetrax tetrax | reverse complement strand
CACAGGTCGCCCGCGGACCCGAGGCGGCCCGGGGTCAGGTGCTGCGCTTGCTGTGGGCGAGCGGTTCCCGGTGCAGGCCGGCCTCGATGGTGGTCGCCGCCTTTCCCGAGGGCAAGTCCGTGATGAGGGTGAGCTTGTTGAAGACGCCTCGCCCGAAGTAGTCGGCCACGACGGAGAAGCCATCGTTGGAACACTTCAGCTGCCGGACACAGAGCAGCAGCATCAGCCACAGCCGCCCCAGCCCCCTGCCCTCACTCCAGCCCCCAATGCCTCTTTCGTGGAGGCGCCGGCCCTCACTGTTCTGCAAGCTCAAGGCCAAGCGCCGCGCCAGCGGCAGCCTCTGCCCGTTCCACCCCTTGTTTCCATCCTACGCGGCAGCCGCGCACTGAGACGGTAACAACCAGCTATCTTCAGGGGGAACTGCCTCAGCTACTCTCGTTTCCACACAGTTCTAGCTAATGCTCCGTTCTCGCCTGCACCACTTCATCCCTGGGAAACACCACGCAGACACAACGCTTCTGGTGTACCCCGCTGGCACAGCCCCGTCCCCATTCCTACGCACACAGCTTTTCTCCTTAATTTGCTCTCTACACCTTGTTCACTAGCTGTCACACCGACGCACAGGTCTCGATCCCTTTTGGGGTCACACGGGACTAGTTTCTCTCATCTCTGGAGAGCATCGAGGACTCCACGCCCTAAACATAACGCAGTCACCCTGTGGCCTGATGCCTCATTATTTACAGTCAACAGCAGCTTGTTTAGAAAATGCTTTGAGCCTCACCCTTCCCTACCACCAGCCTCTGGGGATCAGTAAATTAATCTAAACCCCATTTATTTAGACCTGGTAAGGCACGCAATGTTCCCCTACCTGATGCTGAAACTGGTCGTGCAGATCTCTCTTCTGCTCCTGCGCTCGGATCATGTCCATGACCTTGCGATTTTCCGGCATGCAAGTCGGACATTCCGCATCGCTCTCGGAGTAGCTTTCGAAGCAATGCTGGTGGAAGGAATGACCACACAGGAAGTGGACCGAAGGCAGCTCCAGGGCACTGGTGCAAATGCTACACTTGGTCTTCTGAAAGATCTTGGGACTGAGAGAGCGAGAGGAGGCAGACAGGTGAGAAAGACACAGCACGTTTTTCCTTACTAAAACAAACCAACGGTTCTATGCTCTACTAGACAAGACAGCACACAGTCCCGCACCTTGCTTTTAGCTCCTCGATCTCCTGGCGGATCCTTGTAGTTTCTTCTCGGTATTTTTTAATTCTCTGCTCATCCTGCTCTATCTGGCGACTCTGCTTCTGCAGCTTGTTGACAAGATAATCCTTAATCACAGAGAGCGTGGCTGTGGAATTGTGAGCCAGCGTCTGCACAACTGAGAGCAGCCAAGATGTCAGTTTAAACACAAGCAAAAAGACTGCAGCGACCCTAGGCCTAGCTGGACAGATGGCTCTCCTGTAAAAGGCCACACACAGGCCAAGACAGTCACCATTCTTACTGAATCGGAGAGCTCGTTTAAAGACTCAATTTCACTTTGACCTCTTCCAAAAATGGGTGACTGGGAGCACGCTCGGACAGCTCAGAGCAAAAGGGGCAAAGCAAGGATCTAGCAGATTAGAGTCCATTTCAACACCTCCACCAAGGCACAGCAGGAATTTCAGCAAGCCCTCCACCTCCCCACCCCGATGGAACAGAAATCACGTACAGATATCTCCACGATTGATACCGCAGATCTTTTTTCCTAATTAAGGAGCTGCGACTGCCAGAGCGGGTTATTACTTCAGATGATGGGCTCAAACTTCATTGACGCTTTTCTCAAATTTATCATCTACAGAGTGCTATGAACTAGCTGGTTTGGGGGCTTTTTGAGGGGGGGGAGGGAGTGCCAGATGTCATTATTACCAAGCAGCGGAGGCATAAGATTTTTGTTCTCGATGTGTTTCAGCACCGCAGCTATGTACTCTTTGCAGTCCTCCTCTTTCCGTGCAAAGTAGCCGAGAGCCTGTTCCCAGAGACAGGCCTCTTGGTCTCCATACAACTCGCACACCTCGATCACCTTCTTGTACTGCTCATTCTGCATGTGGTAGTGCATGATCTGTTGGAAACTAGGGGAGAAAGACTCATCAGCTGCAACAATCCATCTCTCACGTCTGAGTTGTTACAGGGACCCCAGACGTCCACACAGAAGCCCAGACAGATCTGTCATTCACTCTGTGTAACTGCCCTGCTCTAACACAAGATATTTTCAGCCGAGCAAAGATCTACAGTTCCCACCTGGAGATGCTAACAACTAAAGAGATTGTTACCATTGTCAGGCAGGGACACTTAAGGCTCAGACATCCCTGCAGCAGGGGGGAGGGACAGGACTCTACAGACAAGAGCAACACTCACAGTTTGCCTTGCTCATAGAGGTAGAGGACACCATCCTTGAAATTGTGCATCTGACATAAGACCAAGGCCTTATCGAAGACCGTTCGGAACTTTCCACTCTTCAGGAGGGTGAGGGCTTCATTGTGCAGCTTCTCCTTAATCTACAGAGAACAGGGAGAGTTGAGGGAGAACAACACACACATACACACATAGAGAAAAGATTCTGCACTGAGACCTGACAACAATTTGCACCTCTTTCAAAGAGCAGAACAGTTTTGCTGTTTCCTCTCCATCCCTTTTAAGCAAACAAGAGGGGATTTCTCTTGCCCAAACAGCCAGCACCCTCAGTGATCTGGGCAAGCAAGCAGAGCTACTCTTGCACGAGAGGCATCTGCCCACAGAGGTTCCATAGTCTGGAATCTGTTCTTAAAGGAGATTCCTGCAAAACAAGTTCAGCCTCACTGAAAGGAGTATTCTCCCAGCCACGAGGCTGCTTTCCCATTTACATGCCATTTGTCCAACACAGCATACGTATTGCCTCATGTTATCAATGCCCATCTGGAAAGGTTACAGGTCGGCAGGAACACAAAACAGTATTCAAAGACACCACATCTTCCTCTCAAAACACGAAGCTGGAGGAGCTCAAACCTGGTCATCCTGTTCGTGTGCCCAGTTCTGGAGCCGAAGTTCCAGTAAAGTGTCATAGACGCCCTGTGGAGAGTCAGCCTGCACCTCAGTCATGTGCTCCAGAAAAGCTTTCAGTTCTCGGGAGTTGTTTGCAAAGACTGGAATGAACTCCTCTGAATTAGCCTGCAACACAGCCAGAAAAAGTCAAGCACTCGATCAGCCTCAGCCAGACTGGTGCTTTTTCCCTGCCCTCTGAAGCGCGTGTTCCCAGAGTCCGTGACGCGACGGATACAGCACGCTACAGGATGCAGATTACTGCAGGAAATCAGTTCTGAGCAATAGCTTTAAGCCATCTCTTGTCTCCAGGACTACCAGGACAGGGCTGTTCATCACGCCTTAAACGTCAGGCCTGCACCACGAGGCATGCAGAAGCACTTGCTTACTGCAAAGTTACTACTTGAGAGCAACAACTCTCGATCAACGCAAACCGTACCTTTTTTCCCTCCGGCATCCCAGGGCCTTCATTGTCTCCCGATGGCCGGTAATCAGTGCAAAGGATTTTCAGCAATTCTGTGGTCTCGTTGGGGACATGGTGCATCAGGGTTTTACCATACCGCTTCATGTTACTCTCTGCCTGATCAAAAGGCAGCTTTCCAATGTAGCGCAGAGCCTCTTGGTAGTTCTGTGGAGGCAGCCAGGAAAACCATCACCTGATGTCAGCCCCCGCTCTCCATTCCAAGGTTAGGACAGAAAGCACTGAAGACACGCTGCAAGTACGCCACAAACACCGTTTACTCTGAATTATCACCTAGTCCACTATTCCTGCTTGTTTTCCTCCTCAGGGAGGAAGACTGGCTGTGGCCCAGGGAAAGAGAGCACGATTGATATCAATCTCTCACTAACAACCCTGCCTTCTCTAAGGGCACTGTAAAAAGCCCCATCTGAAACAGAACAAACAAGAGCCTCTGATTTCCACCCCTAGCCAAAAGCGGAAAGCCAACACAGGAGCAGCAGCAGGCACTGTTACCGCTGCCTCAGCGGTCCTGTCAGCTGGCTGGCCGCCGGGAAGAGGTCAGTGAAATGGTATTCTCGCTCAAGAGGAGGGCGCAGAAGCGGCGTTCTCCCCAGTAAGAACGTGGAAGCAATAACGTCCCCTCACCTTGATGTCCTCGAGCTGGATTTTGAGGTACCACTCATGATGCGCGTGCTTCTCTGCCAGATACACAGCATGGGAGTAGTAACCTGCTTGACGAAGCACTTTGATCGCCGTTTCCACATCGAAGCGGACCTCGCTCTCACTCGTCTACGAGAACAAAAGCAGAAAGATGGTCCCTCAGCAACATTCCCATGCAGCAGTCATTCACGTAAGAGGAGGAAAGCCAGAGCAGGGACAACTTAGTACCTCTCCTGCAAGGGAAAGATCCCAGGTGCAGAAAGGAAGCAACCTAACCGCCTCTCACAAGCCTGCCAGTCACACCAGCAAAAGCCAGCACGCTCCAGACTCAAAGATGGCAAGCCAGCCAAACAGAACGTAACCAACAGCTTGGAAATAAAGGAGAAAAGACAGGGGTACCGGGGGACAAATCGATTCTTCTCTCTCTCACCAGCCCCACAGGAGCCCGTTTAGAACGTCACCACTACCCTTTATTAATTACGATGAGGACATAACAACTTTGCACGATTTCACCTTCCCCCAATACCTTAATGAACTCCTCCAGCTTGGAGCTGTCTTTCAGTTTGGTATAGCAATTCAGTAGAAGCGTAGTATGGTCTGCATTGGCCAGGGACTGCAGATGGAGCGTCTGCAGGTAAGCAGTGAGGTTGTGGATACGCTGAGCGTCCAGGAATTTCCGAATAACGTAAGACGGTTCCAGCTTCCCTATAGTTCTGGGAGGGGAAGAGTCACGTTACAAGAGACTGTATGGCCAGGAAGTCAAAATAAATGGAGACATTAACAACAGCGCACAGAGAAGCCTTAACTTTGGCAGGCACTAACCCACTTGAGAGCACTCGGCTACGCATCAGAAGTAACAAGCGGTTACGGTGTAAGAGCACCCATCCGCGCGCCCAGAGAAACAAACAAACCTCTACAAAGGCTGCGATCGGACGACAGTGACAGCACGCAAGGAGTTAATCGCCCTTTACAGGAGACCGTGAGAAGACGGACTACGCTCTAAGCTCACAGCTAACTGGGAAGCCCCCCCAAAAAGGGGGAAAGAGCTACGTTTTCCTTCATTTCAGTCACATAACTCAAAGTCAGCTTTAAACACTCATGCCCACACAGAGCAGTTTATCCACACGGTTATCCTGACGCTTACTGCAAACTGACAATAAAATACACGCCAGCTCTTGCTAGATGTCCCAAATTTCAGTTCTACATGAACGTAACAGTGGCATTTTAAAGGGACTGAACGTGAAGGCTTCAGTAAGCCCCAAAACAAGCTGTTCCAAGTTTTAAAAAACCCGAGATGTTTTAAAACTGACACTGAGCTGTAGGAGCGTTTTCCAAGATGACGGCCATACATGGTCAAGTCACGTCATCCATCTTACCTAGAGCAATCCCTTGTTTATAATGACGGCATCAGGCCCCACTCCATCCCAACATGCCGTCATTATTCATGTTAAAATATGATCAAAGAGGAGAACTTTATCCTAAGATGTACAGAGTGACTTTGAAGCAACTTTTTCTGAGACTTCTAATCTCACTAATGTGTTTCTCTCTACCAGTAGAATCTTCACGTCATGTCATGCTTTTTTTTTTTTTTTTTTGGCTCTATTCCTGGGCTGAAACAGAAATCAGGGCCTCTGTAGCTGCTACCTGTACGACACTATGACGGCTCCACAGGCCTCCCGCTTACCGGATATACTGCTGGATGGCTCCATCATGGTTCCCCTTGTTATACAAATGATCGCCGTACTGCCGGAAAATCTCTGACAAACCATCGCTGTCCAAGTGGTGGCTCTTGGCCAGGTTAATGGCCATTTCAAATAAGTTCTTTCTGAACAGCATCTGTTAAATACACAGTAAGAGCAGTATGAGGGAAATGCCACCTCGCAAAACAAGTTCAAACACACCTGGAAAACAAGTCCTTTCTTCTTTTTGGTGCTATACACAAACATGTGCTTGGGCTTTTACATACCAAATGCCTTATAAAACTGGTTATGCTGAAAAGCAACCAGGTCGCTTGTCACGCAACTCACCCACCTGAACGTTTTGACTTTTCTGCAGAGCCAGTACAATCTTGCAGACACAAGGCAGAGACTACTAACAAAACAGATTTACGTGCCTCGAGTTTGGTTTGCGTATCCTTCTCCTGCAGCATGTGAATCTTCCCATCTCTGGTCAGTACGTACAGAGAACCCCACTCTGCTAAGACGTCCACTACATCGTCGAAGATTGAGCTGTATGCAATGAATTTGTTGCACAAGTCATAGATATTCAGGACTTGTTTGTCCGAATTCTGTGCCTCATTTCCAGCAAACTCTGACCTGGAGAGCAGAAGAAAGTTTTAGAAAACAAGGAGAGCATTCTTGATATGTATGCAAACTAGGGATGTCCAGAGAGCAAGACAAACGGAGTTCATTTGGGCGATTAAATTAAGCAGACCCAGAGGCAAAGCAGCATGTATTTACACACAAATTCCATCTATGTGTTAGACCGAGAAATTCAAAGGACTGGAAAAAATCCCACTCATTCAGCATGCTTCACTCTGTTACTCTGACAACAGAAGTTAATCGATATATGGGTCCAGATGAATCTTAACAACCTCTGACAAAGTTGCAACTGGCCCCCAAGAGCGAAGCTCCACAGGGAAGAAGTAAAAAGAGGGAAAGCAGGAAGCTGCAAGAGCGAAAAGAACTCATCTGTTCCGAGGAGCCCTACTTTGGAGAAGTCTTTCGGTCCTTGGAGACAATGATGAGGTACCCCCGATACCAGTGGACAATCAGCTTTTGTCCCTCAAAGGCAAAGCATGGGCCACGTTCGTCTGGTTGATAAAGGTACACACATTCATTTCCTGCGACAATGAACTGGAGATCCTGGGAGGGGTCGCTGAGAGACGAACAGCGCAATCCGCAACCGTGAGTATCCAGCTCCAGGTGAGGATAGTCTTTCACTGAAAGCATATAAGACTACAGAGGAAACGCAAGGTTTTGGAGATCGCTCTGAACTAGACTCCAAAGCCAATGCAATTTGCAAGTCAGGGTCTCATGTTTTTTGCAGTTAACTTCCCACCTGGATGTTCTCTGTGGTCACCACAAACAGATGCGTTGTTTTGCCAGACTGTCGGAAAGCAAGGCCTGTAACCGGGTAACTGCCTTCATGGAGGATCTGGGTCTTACTATGCCGGTCTCGAGTGATATCCCCTTTTGTAAGTACAACGCTCCCGTCTGCAAAACCTGGTGAAGGGGACAGACTAAACTGTTACCTATATGGCACACCCAACATAATATCCAGGTAAGTTATGACAGCTCCAGTCAGCGACAACACCTTGCTCGCCAGCAAGGTATTAAGTAATAGGATCGCCACAGGTTCTCGTGGCAAGGCAGTACTTGCCACACCACCCCCGAGATTACTCCTGTCACGGTGCAGAGATTATCACCTGACTGCACACAGGACGTCACTGCTCAGCAAGGTTCAGCTTGCTTTTCATACGCAAACTGCACATGCAGGTTATTTTTGTCTGAGTCTGTCTGTATTTTCTTTTACGAACAGCTTTCTCATTCACCAACTCTATCATTTTAATTCACTTGCTTATCTGAAACATAGCGGCTGCAAAAAGACTAGAGGAAGATTTCCTAGGAGCGAGTAAAAGGCGCTGTTTTCACAGATGCCCAGCGGTCCCCCATCCTGCAAGTTGTTCCAGGGTGGAAGGCCAGAAAACACATATGGAAAGCTTTTTGACTTCGGTGCAGGGACCGACCCAGTGAAAGCGCTTGTAACCTCACCACATTACTGCTCTTACTCTGTCAGAAGTTAAGCGAGAAACATTAGAAAGGAATGGTTAAATCCAAAAAGGGAAATTGGCTTTTTTCTTTTTAAAAAAGGTTTCTAAACAACGCTTGGAAAAAAAAAAAAAAAAAAAACCTCTGTAACATCAGGTGTCACAAAACCTATGTTTTTTCCTGTACTACAATAAAAACTAAATTTAGTACTAAGTTCAATAAACGCATAACCTTAGCGAGTGGCAGGGAAAGATGACATCAACTACAAATAGGTGCTTCCCTTTAAGTACCAAAGCTATTACTGTAATATATACCGACTCAGGCTAAATTTACATATTTATCTTCTCAAGCTCTCTGACAGTGCCAGATACACTATCTCTCTGTGAATACAACATAAAAACTGTGAAGAGAAGTTTATAAAACTAGGAAGAACTGTCAGGGCGTTCTGTGCTGATTTTCGTGCTATCTACTAATTTTCCTTACATCTGAGTAAGGACCATGATACTTTCCTTAAATTTTCAGTTCAGCTTTACGTACCAATAGCCATGAAATTAAGATTCTCGTGGACAGTTAGGCAGGATACAACTGTGGGCTTGTTACCGGGTATTGCTGGAAAAATTCGTGTGCAAAGAGGATTGCCACCATCTCGTTTCTCCAGGTTCCAGACTTTAACCTAAGAATAACGATGATCCGGCGTAAGCAAAGCATGAGGTGTTAGGAGGCATCAAATGGAACAGCGTCCAGAACAAGCAAGCTAAGAAAGGTAAGGTGAAGCAAGGCAGTGACAGTTCTCTTAAGAAAGACCCATAATACAAATGCATTTTCCTCTCTTTGTAATTTGACTTACCAAGGGGTTAATACCCTCTTCATCCTCACCAACAGAAACCAAGATACTGTGCTGCTTCAGCTGGTACAGATGCGTTACCCTTAGCTTGTAAGCTTGGAAACTACTGAGTTGAAGGGACCGAGGCAAAAACCAAATCTGACCTTCCATATGTATATCACAGTTAAGGCACATAACAAGAAAAAAAAAAAAAAAAACAAACCGACCACAAACCAAACTAAATGAACCACCCCACACCTCCAGATATACCAGAATCAAGACCTTCATGCCTGCTTCCCGCTGACCTCTGGTAAGTCTACAGCAAACCTGCTGCCGCACAGCAACCCACGAGTGCCCAAACCTTTAACAGTTTATTTTTAACGGGCAAGGGACAGCCGAGCGCAGGAAGCTGCCGCCTTCCCAAGGCTGGAGCCCCCCCAGCCTGGGCGGGAGCCTGCGCCGCAGCCGCAGCCCCAGCCCGACCCGACCCACCGGGCCCACAGCCCCCGGCCGCGCCGGATATCCCCGAACACCAGGCTTCCCCGGCCCGAGTCGCAGACTGCGATGCCCGGGGGCAGCGCGAAGGGCTTCCCGCCCGCCCCATCCGGCCCCGGCGGCTCCTTCACCGTCTCTCTGTCAAAAAAGACGAAGCGCCGCCACTGCAGGTAGGCCGCCATCTTGGGCCCGGGCCGAGCCCCCTCGCTGCTCACGTGACCGGTGTCCCCGCCCCCGCAGGTTGGCCGCCATCTTGGGGCCGGGCCGACCCGCGCTCCTCCCGTGACCGGTGTCCCTGCTCGGTACCGGCGGCGCCGCTCGAGGCCGTGCGGCCCCGGCCCGGCTTTTGCTGCAGCCCCCGTGCGCCAGGAGCTCGTCTGCCGACGGACGTGCCTTGGCGCCGGCCTGGTGTCACAGCTGGCTCTGTACCGGTGCCGTGCAGGCCCGGAGCATCGTCTGACCGCGTTCAGTGCCTGGGGGCAGCGCTGCGGGCCCAAAACCTCGTGCGGGAGCGCCCGAGGAGCCCGAGGCAGCATCCCCTCCCAAGTTCTTGTGCACCCCCAGCATACTCGGGTGGGGAAAAAAGGAGACAAAAGAAAACCTCAGCACCACACTTAGCAGCAGCCAAGCACTGGTACATTACCAAGGTTGTGCTGTCCTCTGCACCACGCCGCGGCCGGGGCTGGCCGCAGCCTTCCCCCAGCCCAACCACGGCACTGCTTGTCCCCCGCTTCCCACTCTGGAAATATTGCCATGTGAGCTCCTAACATGACAGTTTAGAAGTTTACACTTCTCAGACAGACAAGAAGTAATCATTGGACTTGCATTTGGGCAGATTTTGGGGGCTCAGCTATGCTTTGGTCAATGGAATTTTTAACCAAGAGCAGGTGACAGCACAGCCCGCTGAAACCAGTATCCCACACATTTTTAGAAGCCTGCAAAAGTCACTGTGCTTTGTACTTACTTTCTTTCCCATCTTCATTCCCTTTTCTTCACCAACCCGTGGAGAAGAGAATGTGTTTCATGCAAGAGAAAGAGTTCCACGAAGAGAACGAGTTTCACACAACCCCGCGCGGTGCTCAAGGGCAGCTGCTGTACCCCAGGCCAGCTCTAGCTAAAGAATCCAACAGACGTAAGAACTCCGGGATCTCCTGAGTGAGACAGACAGCATACACAACTACAGCTGCGTTTATGCAGACAATTACCTGCAAGGTTTTCAGACAGCAGCCAGCGAGTGACGCTCACGAAGGTCTCGCACCCTTCCCCATCACGTAGCCTTGGTCGCAGCTTACAAACTGCTGTCAGAGTTTCACAGCACCGTCAGCTTAAGGTTCCAGAAGTGCTTTAACTAGGAGAGCCCTTTTGTCCCACCCAATGACGTAAAGAGCTCTCTGAGAAGAAGCTGCAGCCTCACTTTTGGCATTTGCCAGGAAATTTTTGCAGGGCTCTCCACACAGAGGTTATCACACATTCGCGCAGTTAAAAACAAGAACCAGACCAAACTGGAGTTCCAGGGAGCTTTTATTGAGTTTGATCAACAAAATCAGGATTTTGCCATTCATCTTTTTTGCACTCGGAACTCATGAAGCTCTTCACAAGCCAGTGCTGCGACGCACATACAGCCAGAAGAAATACATTCTCAACAAAATCTGAGCTCCACTGGAGAGTTTGCCAATTACCGATTTAACAGAAAGCCAATTTTCCCCCCCTCCCCTGAATGTTTTCAAGGACTAGTCCACATTGTTGCTGGTTAACAGTAAGAATACCAACTTCTTGACTAGGGACCAGTGGATTATGATACTCCACCTGAATTGCAAATAATTACTTTTTTTTTTGAAATAAAAGTTCCAGTTTCTTTCAATAAAGGGAACAGTGACTATTTTATTCTCCTGACACCCCTTCCCCATAATTATTGGTTAAAATACAGCAGGGCTGTATCTTAATAAACCCATCCCTCCCCCCACCCCTCCTTCCCCTTCCCTAACTTGTCCACAGCAGAATTTAACAATGCTTCCACGTAGGGACATTTTAGCAACACAACGGTGAACGGAGCAAAACCTACAGGATCATCTGCCAAAGCCTCCCTTTGAAGATCGGATGCATGCTCTTTGGCCCAGAGGCCTGGTTTATTATGAAGAGAAACTGTGACTCACAAAAGCTGGAGCTGAAGTTCACAGCAATCAGAAAACTCCTGTCCCGGACTACCGCCGCCCAACCTTTACCATGGCGGCCGTACCGCTGGAGTTCCTGGGAACAAGATTCGCTCCGTCCTCAGAAAGCAACAGCTGCTCGGCCCCGGCGGCAATACGGAGTCTGGCAGCAGGACAGGAACCACCGCAACGGCAGCTCGGGAGACGCGGCACCTCCGTAACCTCTAGAACAGAAACCGAGGCAGGACAGCCGTCTGCTCAGGTTTGTGTCCTATCAGTCATTTAAAAAAAAACAAAAAACAACCAACCAACAGAAAACCCAAAAAACCCACCACGTGCGGGAAGCATTTTTAAATCCTTGGAGCAGACACCCTCCCCCATCCCAAGTAAAAATAAAGAACAAAAGATCAGAATGAGATGATTTTATACCAACACGTACACAACATGAATTCATGTTGAGCTTCCCTGTTCTTACCCACAAAATAAAGTCTCAGAGGGCAAAGGAAAGATGCTCCCATCTCATTCTGGAAACTGAAACATCTATTTGAGACCAACCCACCCCCCTCCCTCGGGGAAAAGCCCTCCAGCAACCGTCCTGCACTCCTGACGGCGCACAGCCAGAGATCAGCCGACAGTTTCTCCCCAGTCAACTGGCTGAACTTTTGCATCACCCTCCTCACAGCTGCTTCACCCAGCTCCCCTTCATCAGATTCAGAGTGACGCTTTCAGACTGCCAAGGAAAAAGTGCAGAATACATCAGATTCTCGTTCACGTCCTCTTTGTCAGAGGAAGTATCTGACCAAGGTCTCATCACTGAAGGCTCCAACTAACACATTCAGGTAAAGGCTGGTACGTGACCAGCAAAAACAGGAGCTCGCAAGGAATCTCGGAAAACCAAGATTTATATACACTCCTTACTCCTGGGTAGGAAAAGGAAAACAAACAAAAAAAAACCAAAAACAAAACCCACAACAAACTAAAATAAAAAATCCCAAACAAAAACAAACCCCCAAAACAAAAGAAAAAAAAACTAGGATTACCCTAGTCCTTTGGAGCATCTTTCCATTTGCAAGATCACATCTGTTCAAGATAGCCTACTAGCACCAAAAATAGGCCGCTTCCTTCTTGACAAAAAGCCACCTAAAAATGGTGCCCCTGATAGTTTAGGTAAGTGCCAATCCTCAATCAGAGGCCAAGTTTAAAGTAATACTTTCAAAAGTTCTGTGCTTCAAGAGGGACCATCAACGCATGGCACCAGGCTAACCTACCACAAATCCAAACAGAGCACACACGCCTGACTCGACATCGCTATCCTGTTCTTGTTACATGTGCATGCCCTGGTAAGATACAAAACTGTTATTTACATTTTTTATGTGTTTGTTGCACTAAAATGATCCCTCTTCTGTCTCTCTGGAAAATCATAAGCTGGCTGCAGTACAAGAGCAAGATTTTACTTTTGGTCAAAGTTACCACCCACAAACTCCCACCCCCCACCCCAAAAAGCACCCCAAAATTGTTTACATTTAGTACCTGCCAGTCAGATGTAAGCTGTGTGGCTCACAGAGTGTCTGTGACCAAGCTCTTGAGTTTGTACTCTAGTGCAGCATTTGCTACAATTACGGAGTCACTGCCGACAAAAGAAAAAAAAAAATCCCAAACGCAAAAACCTTTCAATCTTGTAAAGCTGTTGTCAGGAGGCACCTGGCTTCTACTTCTGGAAACGGATGGGTAAGTCTGCCTTGTAGTTCCAAACAGTTTTTCTCTAATTTAAAAGAAGAGTCAAAATGGGGAAAAATTAAGACAATTAATTCCTGCCTCGAAAGTAAGCAAGCGTGGTGTGAGTGCAGCATCTGTATAGGCAATAAACGACTGTGCAAAAGGGACTGCCTTCATCCAGGTGCCTCCCGACAGCGTTGGTGAACAGGCTAAAAGGGAATTTAAAAAAAGAGTACGGTTTTTGATTTGTCTCACTCCTTTTGCCTGTAGATCAGGCCAAACATCAAGCATGTTGGGAGGGGCACAATTTAAAGCAACACTACTTGACCAGAAAGCACTTTTCTGCAATATACAATGCAAAATGACAGACAGCAATTCATGCCAAAACAGAGGAGATGGCAAGCAGCTTTCTGCAGCTTCTGACAATAACAGGGGTTTGCCCTCACCTGCTCACAAGTCTGTACAGAGGCCGCTCTGGGCAGAAAATGCACAACGCTGCAGGAGTGAATCAATCCCACAAAGCTCCAGAACTGTCAGTTTATGCATGTAAATTGGTTTTCTACGGCGTCTCTTAAACCCAGACCCACGCCTTATGCATACACTGCTCAGCAACACTGACACCTGCCGATTTCCCTCTCGCCACGGTGGAACGCAGGCCACAGCCCCCTTCAGAGCTTGTCAGGTTTCTAAGAGGGAAACGGAAGAGCATCTCCCAACAGGCTGAGCGACAGATTTGGAGGCCTCGCAGCCCCACAAGTAATCTCTTCCACGTGGGCGGTACAGGACAGTGTTGCTAGCACCAGAGCAAGCCCACCCGGACAGGGGATGCTTGTAAAGGTCTGCTCTTCACGGAGGTCAGAGCACTTCTCATTGTTTAGTGTTGCAGAAAACTGAGCCCCTCTCATCTTTAGCTGCTCCCATAATCAGTCTAATCCCTTTAACCCCAGCAACCTTCATCACAACAGAAAAGTTATATATGAACCCAAACAGGAAAAAAAAAAAAAAAAAAATCATATTTACAAAGTTTGTACAATATACACATCTGATTTTCTATGGGACACACTGCACCAGAGGAAAGAGGGCCATGGCTCTGAACAAGTCTACATATCAAGTGCTGTAACTACTAATGGAGACTCTTATGGAAACCAGTCTTTAGTGTTCTGCTAGAGCATAGGGCTTTTCTTATGGCTCCTGCAAAGGACGACAGGCTACTCTTTCCTTCTGGAGCTAGGATGCTGCACCTAATCAGCCCAGATTTTATGTTGGTTTCATTTTAAATACAGGTATTTACAGTGTGGGTGAACTGCAGATGCATATCAACTCCTCCAATTAAAAAAAAACCAAACAAAAGAAGTTGAAGAAAAAGTAGTATTACCACTAAGTTTCACCTCCCAGCCCTGGGCTTGAGTACTTGGGGAGGAGGAGAGGGGGAAGAGAGGGGAACTTTGACCTGAAACCAAAAACGGCTGTTGATTCCTTGGGCTGTGTCGGAAAGGTGATATTCTGAATGGTCTCATAGCATAAGGCACTTTGCACGCATAAGTAACAAGCTCTTTAGCTTAAAAACAGATGAGTAACCGGGGAGAAGTTGAAATGCACTCAGTCGATGGTTGAAGAATTTGACATTGCAGACAAGCTTGTGTTCCTCAAGATTCTTCTCTTTTCAGGGTTTCTCTTCTTCCCTTGCTTCCCCTCCCACCCAAAGAAAAAAAATTTAAAACCAGCAGTTAGTGCAACTAATGTTCAATCAGCACACAGTGCAAACAAGTGGAAAAACAAAAAGACATTCCTCCTTTTATCTTCTTTCTTCCTTGCTGCCAAATTTAAAAAGAAAAAAAGGCCGAGCTCTTTAGTCTTCATAGTTCCGAAATGAAAAGACGAAGAAAAACCCACAAAGAGAAGGGTATCCCCAAAGAAACGATGTGTCACAGATCTGAATCAAAGGGCTTCACCTTCTGACATGCGTAAGCAAAGCCTAAAAACAAAACACAACAAGAAAAACAACCACACCACTCACGGTCAAATCGATCCTACACAAAACCAGAACGCAAGTAACAAATCACGCTGACTACATAGCGGCTCTGGAAAAAGCAAGCATCATCCAGTAGCTACGTTCTGCCTGACTGCAACCCAGGGCGAGCTTTCTCCTTATCAAAGGACTCGACTCAGCAGTTTTTCCTCAGACAACGATCAGAAAGGGCGCACTGAGGAGCTGACAGTGAAAGCTCCTTTCCTTGTGCAGCTACGTAGACGACCTCAAGTGGCCGCGAAGATGAATTACAGCTTTGCTGCCTACTTGGTTTATGCGCAGCAGTTCCGAGCCAAAGGATGCAACAGATGCGGCACCTCAAACAGCGTGAACCTGCTCCTTCTAACTGCTGAGGTGCTTCGGCTCTTCGTTGGTGCTTTGTTCTCAGAGCTATCCATTTTCTCTCCTCATCTTTTTGAGGACCACCTTTCCTCTCTGCCCCTCACCAATTTCTCGTTTTAGCTGAACGATACAGAAAGACTTCCTAAGGCTACTAGCAGCCATCCTGGCCTCTCCAAACACCACCCCTCGCTCCCCCGTTCCCCTCACTTTTGGTCTCCTTAGCATATGGTCTGCTTTTCAATTAAAACAACTAAACATTACTCATCCTCTCTTCCCAGCTTCAGCACGTCCACAGAATTCCTTGCACTGACAGTCGTATTTCAAACCCTCGCTCTCACATTCAGAGCCGCCTCAGCACACCAGCTTCCCTCTCCCCCTGCGGCAACATTCACACATCGGCTCTTCTTTCATCCAACACAACTCCTCGATTCAGGACGGCATTTACATACGCACATGTTTACTGCTTCTCATCTTCTACAGGTTCACTGTGGTATTCTGCCACATACAGGCTCTTGTCAATGTTGCTTGGTATGGGTTTAATTTCAGTTCCCAACTGCTCCTCAATACTTTTCAGGTTGAATCGATCATCATAGGTGATCAAGTTGATGGCCAGGCCAAGATGACCAAAGCGACCTTAACAAAAAAAAAAAACAAACACACACACAACAAAAAAAAAGACTGAATTAAGTAATGGCAGGCAGACTGAAAAAGTTCTGCAGACTGTGGAGTTCTTAACATCGCGCTCTGATGAAAAAAGAAAATCTAGACGCCGCCACGCATCTCTAACTTTTACATCCCTCTTTGGTACAAAGTTTTGTCCTGCTACGGGACTAAGAAAACCGAGGAGGTTCAAAACGCTCTGCCCAAACCTCCTCAGTAATTACCAACAAAAAAAGTCTGCTGCTGCTGCACTACACTACACATGTCCAGTCCTTGTCCAACAACAGAGTTCTTGAACAAGCTTGAACTACAAAGTTCAAGTACCCTGAGTTCCTTTGTTTATTGCCTTTCTTAAGGGTATATCTTGCTGATGCCCAGACATTAGAAATATGCCTTGCAGTACACGCAGAGGAAAACTACATTTAAGACATCAGAAAAGCTAAGCTTTCAGTATAGAATGCTGCCAAACTGCAAACAGAAGCATCAGTAAGTCTCCTGAGATTAAAGGAAAATATGGTTTTGTTTTGTTTTGTTTTTTGTTTTGGTTTTTTTTTGTTTTTTTTTTTTTAATTTACATTAGGCCATTCAGGCCAATTTCAAAAGAAAGGCCCTTTATTCACATACTTGTGAGAGTAACCCTCTGAGACGATACTCCAAAATAAATTTGTCAGAGAAAAAAAAAAAAAAAAAAAAAAAAAAAAAAGCTACCCAAAACAATTACAGCAATAAATAAAAAACAAAGCAGCCAATTCATCAGCAAAGTTGTACCCAGAAGATGCTTTTCCTCTCACCTGATCTGCCAATACGATGGAGATAAGTCTCTGCCAGCTTTGGGAAATCAAAGTTTATCACCACATTCACAGCTTGGATATCAATACCTCGGGTAAACAGATCTGAAAGACAATCCAGGTCACGAAGAAAGTTAATTTCAATTGGATCAAACGCTGACAGTATTTAGGGTGGAAAGATTAACAATGATTAACGTCGCCTTGCACTAGTTTCGAGATGAAGCTTCCCTTGTACCAACGACAGTTTACACACAATTCTGTTATGGCAGCTTCTTGCTCTTTATGCGTTACGAACACAAATACTCCAAGAATGACCAAAACATCAGATCTGCATACCTATGCTGAATAATTAGCACAAAACTAATTTCTTCCTCCTTAGACTATGTCTGAGCAAGTCTTCTTCGATAAGCATCTCCTCACACACAACTGCGTGTTGCTAATGTTACAACAGACTTCAGATCTGAACTACGTTTCACTAGCTCAACTAATCCTACGCCGGTTCTAGCGATTTTTGTTCGGATGACCCAGACAAGCGTAGTGATCAGCCAACACTGCCACGAATCCGCCCAAACAGGCCATACAATGGAGAACTCTGATCGTACACAGGCCAATCAAAACTATAAAAATATTTAGAAAAGATGAGTTACAAACATTTAAAGAACAAGCACAACTTACTCGGGCAATCCTAGCCACAGTCCTACCCATATTTCGTAAAGCTTATGGCCCAACAAAGCAGAGAGCACTCACATGCGAAAATGCACAGAAAACAGAACTCGTGCAGAAAATACTATTGCGGTAAAGCAATTTGTTAGCAAGTTGCACCTTCACTGTTTGTCACAAAAGACAAAAATCTACATGCCTAAAGGAGCGCTGCACCCTACACACTCAGGCTTGACAAAGTCATCCTACCAAAACATATTGCTTTGTTTTATTACAAATCAAGTGATCTATTACAGCTGGGTTACAGGCTACTTCGCTTTCTATCACCACCCTTAAAAACAGGAAAGCATTCAGGAGCTCTTACCAGTGCAAACAAGATTGCGGCATAAGCCATTTCGGAAATCGTGGAACACACGATTGCGGTGCTCCTGGAAACAAACAAAGAAATAAATAAAGCAAAACAAACAAAACAAACACGAAACAGCTGTAACTTCCTAGTACATCCAAGTTACAAACAGTGAACTTCCTCCCCCTTGTCATTCAACAACAGCCAGGCCAAAGCTGCTGGTACATATTTTTTAGCACTTCTCACTCATATATTCTCAAGAACTTACCAGAGGGGCCCTTGGCACTGCTTTCAGACAAACTCACTTAACTGACTGTGTTTTAAAGCCTCCTACAGTTGCATCACAGCCATCTCAGAACAGGACTGTCTTAAGCTACGATTACATGAAATGTGCATCAGCAAAGTTAAACTGATACTTTAACTATTGTCTTCCCTCAGCCCTCTGCCAAATTCGATGTACGTTTTGTGCGTCCCCTTAAAAACTGAAGTCAGTATTAACTTTATTTTCCACTAGTGATTCAGAATCAGAGGTGGGACGAGTCAACTAGCTGTGAAGACTCTCCTCTCACAAACAAGTCACTTTGGGCCACGCAAAGATTAAGTAGTATCACTGTTCACAGGAATGAACAAGGTGAAGGTTTCCACACAAACATACCTGCACTTTGCCGCAAAGATCCTCCACTGACTGATCCAAAGCACAGAAAAAACAGACTTCAAGGAAGCCATTTACATATCTCTCTGTTCTCAATACCAACACTGCTTCTATTTCTGCTTAATTAACTACTGGTCCATATATGGCCCAGCAAACATTGGCATTACCTGCCAATTCCATCAAGAGAAAGCCAGGTTTCCTCTAAAGCTTTCACTTGAATTTATGCCAGCTTAGATAGAAAATGAAAAAAAATGCTTCAAAGTGCTACCATTTAACATGTACCACTTCAACCTTCTGACAGCTTTTAGTACACTCGCTGCCCACAACAAAGTTGCCAGTATGAAGTTCGAGGACACGCGAGCTAACGTTCAATTAAGAGAAACCTTTGCAGCAGCAAAGCTGCACTGGCATTTTTCATCATCACCACGGCCACAGGTGCTCAGTCACCATACACTGGTCACTGCTTTCACCAGGAGGTTTGATCAAAGCCACTTCCCCAACTTCTGAGAGTCCCCGCAGTCACAATGCAAGAGGTGCTGTTTGCAAAGCCACGGAGAGCGCTCCACCGGCTGAGCATCGGGTTGTTTGTCATTTATGTTACATCAGGCTTGTTTTCACCTGTGCCAGTTACACGGTGTGGTCTCCCACGGCTCCCCAAGCCGGCAGAAGCAAGGCGGCAGCAGTAACAACTGCCCCTCTGGCTGCGGTCTGTGCTGACGCTGGACTCGTTAACCTGACCTGAAGGACTCTTAAATACCAACTGGCCAGCTGCACTGAATAGCCTGCAAAGAGGCTTGGGAGGCGGAGCGGTGTCTAAAAACAGATCTATAGCAAAGCAACACGTTTCAGTTTTCTAAGAACATGGAAATTTAAAGCAAGCATGAGACTTCATTCAGCTAGGCAATAAGGCTTGGGGTGGGGTGCCACAAACCGCTGCAGACTTCACACTCACCTGCCTCATTTTAGCATGGATATAGAAGCAGGAATAGCCCAGCTGGGAGATCTTTTTGGCCAGCAATTCAACCCGTTGAGAGGAGTTGCAGAAAATGATCGACTGGTTAATCTGGAGCTGAACATATAAGTAGAGTGCTCAGTAAATGCAGCATTTTACTAACAAGTGAACCAAGACGCAAGTCTAAATCCCTTCCAGAAAGAAAGGAAAGCAGGTACGCTGCTGATAATTTACACAGAACATATTTTCACACAAGAGGGAAAAAATTAAGAAAGTTCTGTAACACAAAGGTGAAGGACAAGAAGCACACGTTTTTAGCTTCCGCAAAATAGCACATTTTGACATGGAAAAAGTCTCGTTAAGTTGTCTTTGCCACTCTCAGTCTCGTTCTCGGTTCCGAAAGAAAGCTTCTGTTCTGTTCTCGACCCAGCGCTACTGCTTACCCTGGAAAACAGCGTGTTGAGGCAGTGTACTTTCTGACGCTCGGTTACATAGGCATAGTACTGGGTAACTCCCTTCAAGGTCAGCTCCTCCATCAGATTAATCTCATAGGGTTTCTGCAAATGGGAATTCTGAAAAATAAAGGTAAGGATAAAGCAGGTCTATCTACGTGCAAAACAACCTAAGTACTTCCCACCCTCCGGCACACTGAACTTCCTCCACGGCAAAGACGCACTGCTTAGCCACACGCTCTTCGCGCTATATACAATACAGACTGGGTGGGTAAAACTTCCCGAAGGATTACTTAGGAACACCAGGCGACCCAGCAGGCCAAACAGGAGCACCCTCTGGAAGGGAATCAGTGCACATGGCACGTAACTAACGTATAAAGTGGAAAACAGAACCCTGTAGGTGAGAACCATGTGCACCTAACTTTCCCATTAATGCTACTGCGGGTCAAAAATTATTTTCAAACTTCTGTCCTAGATGTAGGTCAATTCAGACTGAACCAGTGAAGTCTGGATGCATTTAAAAAAAGAAAAAAAAAAAAAAACCAAAAACAAAACACCACAAACGAGCACTAACAGCTGTGCACCACTCATTCACACACTTCAAGCGCAATGTCAGCACCAAACACGTATGAATACACCCGCACTTACCATGAACTTCTGTACACTCAAAGGGAAAGTGGCTGAGTAGAGCAAAATCTGTCTGTTTTTAGGTAGCGTGAGAATAATGTCTTCCATTATTTGAACAAAATCTTGAGACAGCAACTTATCTGCCTGTAACAACAGAAGTAATAAAGTAAGTTAACTTAATGGGGCAAGATTTCAGTCTTCCGACAGTGCCACACTGAGGCGGTCAGGGGGAGGAGCAAACCCGAAGAACCCACGAGGCGCATTCTCCCTGCCTTTACGGTGGGACCGTCTCCTTCGGAGCACACACCACACTCCAAAAGGGGTGTGATTTAGCTGCTGGAGAGAGGATTCATCACTAACAGGAAGTTTACCCTCTCCTGCTTTTCAGGACTTCAATTTTAACACAATCAAATTCAGGAAAAAAAAATGGAGTCTAAATTGAAAACAGTTATCAGGGTTCCTAACAGAGTCATCCAAGAGCTTCCACGCAACTATTTTCTCAACCCTTCACTCAGAAGCCTTTACACTACTGGATGTTCATAAATGCGTTTTATACACAATTACGTGATAAGTACAGCTCACTCATTCTAAACTGAAACCAAATGAAATACACTCCTTCATTTCAGAGTAGACTGTTCATCTATTCTTCAGGAACAGCAGGCAGGAATAGCCAATCTTCCTCGGCTGTTTTCTGAAAAGATTCACATGCAGCAAAATTCTTCTGCCAAACCACCTTCTTCAAAAATACCGAGAAATAGATAAGCTACAGGCTTATCGCAGCTCTAAGCAAAGTTGGATTTGTTGCTGTCCATAACGAGGAGACTCGCTGAGATACATCATTGCTGTAACTTGGTGTTAAGATCCCAAAACATTTAACAGGAGCAACTTGCCTCATCCAATACTATCATCTGGACGTGCTCAACCTTTGCTACTCCTTTCTTGATGAGATCGAGAATTCTCCCAGGGGTAGCGATCACCACATGCACTGTAAGGTTAGAAAAGAAAAAAAAAAAGGTTAGGGCAAATATAACAATGTTTCTGACATTCATGGCCATGTTTCATACGAACAGTTTGAGAGAATAATGACAGCATACAAACATCACAGTCTGTTCTGTAACAGGCAAACAATAACAAAAAGCAGAAATTCCACTGCCACACCGTAAAAGCCACAAACAAACAGCAACTGTAGTGCAGCAAAAGTGCTCCAACCTGTATCATCAAGCCTCATTATGTCATCTCGCAAATTGGTTCCTCCTGTTGTTGCCATCACTTTGGCACCTCCCATGTGTTTGCTGACTTGGATACAGATTTGACTGACCTGCAGGGCTAGTTCTCGGGTGGGAACGATCACCATTGCTGCAAGTTAAAAGCGTCAGCGTGAGTTACCAGTAACACATCGTGTCTTCAGTACTAATCCTGAGAGGCAACAGAGCCCTTATGAAAACCATACTTCTATGGGTTTGGAGTTCTGCTCTGAGCATCCCGAACAAGACCTAGAAACTGCTTACAACAAGGCAAATTCTGTGAAAGAGTTCTCCATGCCTTGATATTCCCTCCGCGCGAGTCCCCCAGTCAGCATGCTTGCTTCTTACTCCAAATCCACTTTCCAGGGCACAACGGTCTTCCACGTCAAGCTTTCAAAAGCAACTGGGGGATTTTTAAAATACCACCTCCCCGCTGCCGCTCCCCATTAGCTTTCTTTGAAAGTACAAGAAGATAACCTCAGCTGCTCACTTTCATTGGCTGGTTTTAGACACAAGTCTGCTATGTAGCAACCGATACCGTTACCTGGCTGCAGCTAAGTGAGATCCATCTCAACTGACCTTGTATATTGTCCTTCTTTAAGTCTAGCCGTTCAAGTAAAGGAATGAGGTAGGCTCCGCTCTTGCCTGTTCCATTTTTCGCTCTAGCCAAGATATCCCTACCAGATAAAGCAATGGGGATGCTCTCCTCCTGAAACACAATGACAGACAGCGCATGAGCAATCATAAGCCATACTCGCTGAAGAGGCTGGCCAAATTTAACTCTCCTCACTCACGGTATCACGTTGAAACCAGATTGTTTCATGAATAGAACTATCCTGCGACTGCAAGCATTGCGGACCCACAACAGGAAGGAGTTAAACTTATCAGGAAAGAGCTCCTCAACAAAGCAATGGCTCCGGGCCCCACACCCCGCTTAAAAGGCCTTATCTTGCCTGGTCGTAAGAGAACCAGGGATCCAGGGATCGGATACCACAGGAATGATAAACCCATACTGACACGGCAGGAAAAAAGGGAAAGATTAGGAAAAAAGTGAAGAGACGAGGACAGTCACTAGCAAACAACTCCTACGGAAAAAGATACCCACCCGTATCTTAACATCAGAACCACCTCAGCCCGTGTCATTCAAACCCGCACACTCCCATGATGTACTTCTCATAAAACCAGCAGGCCTTCCTCTGGAAACGCTGGCCACCCAAACACGGGCCCCAAGGATTTCTCACTGTACTGTCTTTTATAGCAACGTCTGAAGAACCCTCGGCCTTTTGGAAAGGAGGCATGGTTGGAATCTGCTTTAAAGCAAATTAGCTAAAAGCCATAGCTTTCTCATGTGTTAAGGGGATAAGTTGCAGAGCTGCGTCAATGATCCCCCTCCAAAGACCAATTAAAAAACAGTTCAACCTCCTCGCCCCCCCCCCCCCAAAATTTACACATCAACAGTTCTTAACAGAAGCAGCCTTAAAAGTAAAAGCAAGATGGAGGGACAGAAAAGTCAACTTGGTAACATATTCATCTCTCCCCCATAATCTCTATTACCCTCCTTGGCTTATGACTAAAGAGCTAAGGCTGCGCGATAAAGCCATTGGTATCTTTGTAACAACTAAAGGTACGCAGCCTGGGGTAACTCAGTTTTCCAGGACATTTACAGAACAGCCCTGTTCTCACTGGGACTACTTACGTGAAGGATGTTACTCAACAGAGGGTTAACACACTAATGCCTCCAAGTGAACTTCTCTAAAGCGTAAGTCAGCCCTATCTCCAACTCATGGAGTCACGACTTAGTGACTTAGCCAGCCGTTAGAAATTCGCACCTTCCCCAAAGGGCCACCAAATTCTACCGTTCACAACCCGAGTTTTCCCAAATCATGACATGAGTACCTGACATTTAAGCACGAATAAGAATGTCAATAGATTTGTAAACATTAAATGCTGCTTGTAAGTAGACTATTTGTAAACAACCTGAATAGGAGATGGTTTTTCCCAGCCCATTTCAAAAATTCCCATCAGCAACTCCCGTTTCAAACAGTAATCTTCAAACTCGTTTCCTTTTGTGGAGGTCACGTCCTGGATAATCGAAAAAAAAAAAGCAGATCCATAAGATTAGGTCATACGACTTACAGCCGTAGATCGCTCTGACTCAACAAGAGACTGCCTATGCAGGAAGAGCACAAAGCGCATTCCAAACCATACAGGAGTTCCCTCTACTCTGCAACAGCATGCAGCGGAGAAGGAAACTTCAGCTTTCACATCACCAAATACAGTACTGCGAACATACACTGACATCTTTCCACCTGCCTCGCAAGAGACACTGACAACCAGTCCCGTGCCGTAACACTAATAAAGTGAGAAATCCAAAGTAAACTCTGGTTTTGAGCTTCCCAAGAGAAACATCTCTCCCAAGCAGTTGCAAAGCAAATTAGTTCCGCATTTAAAACAGCAACAGTCAAACTGCTTTTCAATCTTTGCTTACGACAAATATTTTTCTACTGCAGCTTTGCCTGCGTCTTTTCTTTAATATTTATTCCTATAGTTCAACCATCCTTACCGAAGTTTTGATTCTCAAATCCTTTGGAGGGAGTTTTAAAGTCTTCTTCCAGTCATCACCAGGTCTACAGCAAAAAGAAAATAAAACTAAATTATGAAAAAAAAATCTGGTTTAATACTGTTATTGTCTACTTTTTGTTTTCTTAGATCCAGTGATGAACATGTAATATTTTCACCTCCCGGAAGCTAGAAGCGCCTACGCATACGAGCTCAAGTCTTCTCTGAGCTAAGCGAGACGCAACAGGCAGGAAACTGTAAACAGAGAAAATCAGCAGTCTGCCAAGCGCGCAGAGTATTTGTGAAATCTTTATCCAGTCATGATTCAAGCCTCATTTTTAGAGCACTGAATCAGTTCAGCAGAACACAGATTTTAAACTGAGCACTTAGTCATATCACAGAAGATGGCTATAATAAATCTGCACAGGAATATTTCATCACTTGAAAGAAGAAAAAAAAAAAAAATTCTCTTGGCCAGGGAACCTCCATTCTTAACCCGTGAGCAACATAAGAAGATAAAAAAATATTTCTGAGGAGAAAATTAAGTAAGCACACACTCCACTTGCTGATCCAATGTTGTCTTTTGCTCTCAATGATTTAGACACCCATCCTCTCTCGAAAGCCACTGTACAGAACAGAGGTCCTTCTCTTCCCCAATCCCAGGAAGCCATGAGTGAATTTTGATGAGCTTAACTCAGTTTTGTTAGAGTAATCAATTTGGGGGGGAAAAAAAAAAAGGGGGGGGGGGGGGGA
>WHYT01014437.1:66198-129718 GCA_009806455.1 Tetrax tetrax | reverse complement strand
TGATGACAGCAGGCATTTCCTCTGCAAATACTCGAGTAACAAAATAAAAGTGAATGTTGTTCAGGAGGAGGAGGAGCCACGGGGAGGGGGGAGGGCAGGAATACATTACCGTACCATCCAAGCCTTTTACAGGTTTCAGAATTTCCAAGCAGCACACTCACATTTTACTAGCGTGCTTCCAAAACCAGTGTGACGGTAGGAGGATACCACAGTGGTCCCATATTATCTCAGCTCGGGCTTTGATGAATTAAAGCCAGAGCGTTACACCACGGAGAGCAAGCGCTACTATTTAAGAACAACGACAAAACAACATCGACTTTAAAGAATTTCTCACCATCAGAAAGAACTGCAACAAAAAACTGAAAGGCATACACAACTGGAGTGAGACTAGGTGGCGTTTCCTCCCCTGTCTCAAATTTCAGTTCAGTTCCTTCCCATTCCCAACTTCCCTCTCCTACCACTCGCAACGAGCAAAGAAAACAGGATGCTGCTGCTGCTCAGCAGGCTACCTCTGACAAGCGGCTACGCATTCTGAAAAGCGAAACGTCACATTCGATTTTCACCAGGAACAACTGCAAAGATCAATGGCAGAGAGACGCTCGCACGAGGAAATACAGCTTTCTCCTCCTAATGCACATCACAGGACACTTCTAACCGCCAACGCCGTAAAACAGCAGAAGAAAACTTTTTTAAAACGGGAACTGAAGAACGCTTTCCCAAACGTTGCTTCTGCGGCAGTCGATACGAACACTTACTTAATAGCGGTGGTCATACTCTGTGCTTGCTGTTGAGTGCCGTTATTGATTGTGTTGGCATTTTTCAGCTGGTTCATCTGTTGCTGAGTTTGTGTGCCTCCACCTCCTGGGCCCCCGCTGGGTTTTACAGGGCCTCTCAACTGCCCATTCTGACTGGATAGACCCATTATAACAGGGTTCTCTGTTCTGGCCGTGCTCATGTTTTTATTTTTAAAGATGTCTTTTTAGACTTCAAAACTTTGAAAGTCAGTACAGAAACTGTAATAACAGTTTATTAGACTCTCCAAAACGAAGAGATAAATAAGTCTTGCTCAATATATGAGTCCTTTATTGCAATGCAGGCAAGCACCTGTAAGTCACTCAAAAGTAAAGTAGTAACTTGCTCTGATGCACTGTGGATCAACTTTTTTTTAAAAAAAGCCCTCTAACAAAGTTGAGTTGTATCAGAATTCACTTGCTTCAACCTGAAAGAGAAGCAGACGGCAACAATTAGTATGTGGAATTTTGTCTACGTACATCACACCGGTTTACCTTTGTAGTTCAAGAATTACGTCTTCCCAGGCAGCGTGCAACAACGGTACCTGCTCTTCTGTTTTCTCAGTGATAATTCTCTGATATACGTGCCAAATATTTTCCCCTTTCCATAAAGCTGCGCCCACCACCTTCAGTCACCAAAGACAATTTTCTACACAGCTGCACTTTCAGTAACCTTCAGTGAACGACTGCTTGAAAAATATTACCTGCCCCTCCCTTCCCACCCCCCCAATGTAAGCATGAATTTTATCAATCGCTTTGCCGGTGGTTGAAATTCCCCCACTTCTGGGATGCAACAAAGCAGCCCGAAAAAGCGAAGAGACGTTAGGCATAAGTTTGTGACAGGAAGCAAGATCGCAATATCAAGTGGACATTCCAGTTAGAACTGATGAAGCCCTTAAGTTACTCTCATCGCCACTGCCACTTCAAAAAGGAAAGCAATTGTTATCTTTTTTTTTATTTGAGAAAAAAAAACAACAAAAAAAAAACCACCACCACCAAAACCCCCCAAACCAACTTACCCTCCTCCAACCCAAAAACTGAGTTCAACCAGCTTACTCAAACTTTTAAATCGGGTATTGATTTAATTTAACACCACTGGGAGCAGCGAAACCAACGATATCATCGAGCTGAACTGGCAGTAGCTTCCTGTTTTGTTAAGCCTAAGTGACCGAGCCTAAACTGAAGCAGTGAGTAACAGACATTTACACTAGATACCTGGCTTCCTGCTTATGTGTTCCGCGTGACGTTACCTTCCAGCTGTCAGTAACAACTCGCGTTGCGCTCAAAAGATAACATTTGGTACACACGACTTAATATTGACACCGTGTGTAACAGAAAAGGCTGGCGAAACTGTAAAGAGATAACAGAAAGCCTCCGCCTTGCATAAAGTAAGCACGGCCCGGAGCTCAAGAACTCCTTACTACGACGTTCGGGAGCCAAGACACTCCTAGTCCGAAACCTTTCGGAAGCAGCAGAAAGTAGGCTTGCCTGTACAATTTCTAACTCCACGTCTTCCTTTCGGGAAAATGCAAAGGGAAAACTGTTGCTCCCTAACAAAAAACGTACGTTTCCCCAGTGAATAAGGGCACATTCAAGAGCGTTTCAAGAGGATGGAAAAGGAATTCAGACTCTTCATAGACTTCCCAGCTGCTTCCAAGTGTTCCAACTCTAGCTTCACAACAAAACTTTACAGTTTGCCGAACTTGGATTCTTCTGCTAGCGACTCTCCTGACTAGAAGCACTGTTTCCAGACATCCTTGAACAAAGATTTCTCCTGCCCGTTAACTCCGTAAAAACTGGACGAGTCACAAAAGTAACTGGGACCGCCTAAAAGGCCCGCACACCAATGCCGAGGAGTTCTCCGATACCGCAGAAGGTGGAATCTCTCGGTCCCTCAACCTCCTTCGTTTGTAACGAGCCTTTAAAAGGCCACAAATTAAGGGCGAGCGCCCAGCCTCACCGAAACCAACAGATCTCCCCGTTCCGAGAGGAGAAGCGCCACCATTTCGCAAAACAGCGGTCCGGTCCGACGGAAAAAAAGCCCCTGCTCCACCACTCTCCTCCAAGCGCAGCCCACGCAGGCAGGCGGGCTGGCGGCCCAGGCAGCCGCCCCTCGGCCTTCCCCTTCCTCCACTGGCAGTCGAGGCCCCGCGCCTCGGCAGGGCCGGGCCGGCGCCAGCCCAAGGCGGCCGCAGGAGCCCCCGCCGTGCCCATTGTTTCCGGCGAGCCCGGGCCGCACTGCGGCGTCGCCCCCACCGCGGTGGAAAGCCCCGGGCCCTGCGGCGGGGCCGGCGCCACCCGCCAAACACAGCTGCGCCACACCGGCACCTCCCGCCCGCGAACAATGGAGCGGCCCCCGCCCGCCTCCCCGCCGCTCGGGCCGGCGGCGAGCGCCGCCGCTGCCCCGCCTCGCCCGCCGGCCCCACCGCTCCGGGCCCGGCCGGCCGCCCCCGCCCCTCTCGCGGCCCCTCGGCCTCGCTCAGGCCCCGCCGCTCCCGCGGCGCGCCGCAGGCCGCGGGCTCGGCCGGGCGGCAGCGGCCCCTTCCCGCCCCGCTCCCGCGGGCCCGCCCCGGCGCCCTGGCCCGTCCTCACCGCCACCAGCCGCGCTCCCCCCTCGCCCGGGTATAAAATCCTCTCGCTCTCCTTTGGTGCCTTGTTATGGCGACTCGACGCTCCAAGATGGCGGCTTCCTCCTTCCTCCCGTGCGCCCTCCCCCTCCCGGCAGGGCAGGCCGGCCCCGCCCCTCACGCACGCACGCACGTACGCACGCACGCAGGGACGCCGCGCCCGGCCCCGCCTGGGAGCCACCGCACCGCCCTCCCGCGGTCACGTGACGGCGCCCCCGCTTCCGGCCCGTGCGCGGCCCCGGCGGCGGCGGGAGAATCGGGGCCGCGCTCGCTGCGGGGACGGCGGGCCCGCGGCCTTTCTGCGGTGGCAGACGGCAGCCCGCCGCGGCCCGAGCGAAGAGATGGTTCTGGCGGAGGCAGCCGGGGCCTCTGCGAGCGGGCGCGGAGGCGTGCGGGGCTGTTTCCGTGTCTCTGAAACAGAGGGAGAGGCGCGGGGGCCGGGGCAGGCACCGCCAGCTTCTCCTGCTCATCACACAGCTAAGTAAAACACTCGCGTTTCCCCAGAAAAGGCCTGGAAAGCTAACGCCAGTTCCTGACGTCGCCACTGGAAAGCAGCTAACGCCAGCTCGGGAAGCGAAGCCCGGCCCGCGGCACACGGGAGCCTGGAAACGGTCGTTTCCTTTTTAGACGGCTGTCAGCGTTACACGGGTTTTGCCAAACAGGCACAACAGGAACGTCATCTCAACTGCCAGCCTAAAAACGCTGGCAACCCCAAAACTGGTTTGCAGACCGTTTACCGTTCAAATGTTTTTCCAAAATAAGCACAAAAATACAGGGAAACGCCGTTGTTTCCTCTCACGTTACCGGTTTTCCCTAGTTCCTCACACCTACAGCCATCATTCAGCCGTCACACATCCCTGCCCTCGGCAGCGAAGTGCACGCCCGAGCCCAGCGCTGCGGGGCGCGAGGTGCCCGCCTGCCCCCCGCACCACGGGAGGGAGACGCGGTGCTGTACCCTCCTCTGCCGACCAATCGTCTCCATCGGGCCTGGCCACCCTTCCAGTGTAATAAATTTCACATATTCCTACCTGGTTCTCATGGGAAATAAGATCAGCGCAGACTTGTCCCAAATTTCCTTCATGCGTTCACTCCCAGACCGCCTGCTGCTCTGCCGCGTCCTGAGCCCCTGTCCTCCGGGGCAGACAGGTCACTCCTGCTGCAGAGCAGCTCCCTTGTAAGCCTCTCCCAGCACCGATGCCTCCCTCTTTCTTTTTAACATTCCTGTTCCAAGCATGGCAAGAGAAAAAGGAACCTGATAAGACGGGCGTCGTGCCTTCAAACGCCAGGGGAACCGAAAAGCCGCATCTCAGCTGTTTCTCGCTGTGCCCGCCTGTGCCACTTGTTGGCCGAAGCGCAGAGCGGTTAGAGCTGGAGAAGCCTTGGCTCCCCGATTCCCGCTGTTGGGGCACACGCTGGGCACCACCTTCCTTCTCCGGCGGCTGCTGCCGCTGCTGCTCTGGCCCTGCCGCGCGGGGACCGGTGCTGCATCTTGGCTCTTCGCAGGGCTAAGCATCGCACTTCTCAACGAGGTGCACAGGAAATAGCACGCTCTAACCTTAAAAGAACAAATGACAACAGAAATTAACAGATTAGTAAATGTGACTAACATCTGCAGGCAGCACATGCTTCGCAAAGCTTTTGTTATGGTAACAAGACAAAGGGAAAACACCAGAGGTGAGAAGAGTCAGGAGCCAGAAGCCATCTGGCTTTTCTCAAGCAGAGCTCAGAAACCTGCCAGCGTAGTGTCAAACTGGTCACTAGATGCGCTTGTTTGTCCCACAGTTACACTACAAAATAGAGCGAGTTCATAGGCAAGTAGTGCGTTTTATCATCCTTACGCAAATTTCCTATTGTCAGAATACCTCACACAAGTTAATGACATATTATGTTCCTGACAATACAAGAACAGTTCTCCAGTGAGAGTGTGCACAAAATCAGAGTTTAGTCAGGAATTCCCATGTCTGGATAGCAAAACATTCCTTAAATATTTTTAGTTGAATTTTGGGTTCCTTACTTGCCTGTGAAGTGATGTTATTTTTCACTTAAATTTCTCTTCTCCACATTTATTTTTCTCCCCTGCTCTTCTCTCTCACTGTCATCTTCCCCACATTTCACGTTACAGCAGCACATGGATCCCGTACATCGTGTCTGTACAGTAGCAGTCATTCCCTCAGTGTAGTATGGGTGTGCAAGTGAAATAATTTTTGTCCATTGCTTTGGGATGGGCTCCCTGAACCCCTGTCATTCCCAGGCCACGTCTGAGAGCCAAGCTCACAGCCTGGGAGGCGTTTCCAGTCTACGCTTCCCCGTAGCCGCGTCCCGCAGACTGTCCCTCCAACCCGAGAGGCTCCGCAGCGTCACTGTAACCTCCGCGCTCGCAGCACCTTGCTTTGCACAGTACACACCTCGCTTTCCTCAGCGGGTAGCTGGGACTGGGGACGGGCAGCATTTGTTGAAGGTCACAAGCTGTCTCGCAAACAGCACCTGTCTCAAACGCGCCCTGCCCTGGGGAGCAGCACCCTCGCTGCTAGCCCTTAAAGGAAGTCCCTGGTGCTGAGCACTCCACCCTCCAGATCTAGCTGAGTGCAAACATCCTTCCTCACCTCTCTGGGACCCCACTCCTCACCCGGTCCCACAGCCCCAGCAGCACAGGGCCCTGGGACAGCCAAGCCGTGCCGGATAGGGCTCGCTCCGTCTGCGCTCCCCCCATGAGGCGGGGGCGCAAGTGGGGGCGCAAGCCATGAGGCGGGGGCGCAAGCCATGAGGCGGGGGCGCAAGCCACAACACAAGCCACAACGCAAGCTCCCTCCGGCTTTGCTGCCCTCCGTCCTCTCACTTTCGGGAGAAGGGGTGCCCTGAGCCATCAGATGGGTGTGTGCAGGTACACACTGACATCCTCGGGGCAGGGGAGGACAGCGACATCCCTGGGGGAGCAGGTCCCCTGTCCGATCACGATGGCCAGGCCCCTGCTGATAAGTGTAAGCAGCAGGTGAAATCAAGTGGTGGTCACCAGAGTAACGCTGCCTCCTCCTTCACTGGTCCCAGTCCCACCAGACTCCTTGCTGGTGTGGAGGCTTTGGTGCTGCTGTGCCCAGACAAGAGGAGGATGGGCACTGCGCTTGTTGAACCGCTTCGGTTCCTCACAGAGGAAAAGCTTTCTGCCAAAATGCCACCTTATCCTGCTGACACAGGCTGGGGCTTTCACACCGTGAATCTACTGCTGCGACGTTACTGGGACAAAACACCCGTTTCCCTGAGCAGAGGACGTCTTGATTTCCCGTCTTTATTACAGGCGAGACGAACGCTGCAGGGAAGTGTCTAATCAAGGGGCTTCGCTTTTGTCCTGGCTTTGGCAGGGATGGAGTTAGTTTTCCTCCCAGCAGCCTGTGTGTTTTGGATTTCCTAAGTGAAGAATGTTGATAAACGCACTGGCGATTGTTGTTGTTGCTAAAGAGACCGAGGATGCTGTCCGGCTTCCCAGGTTTCGCTGGTGTGCAGGTGCAGGAAGCTGGGAGGGATACAGCCAGAGCAGCTGGCCCAAACTGGCCAAAGAGAGTATTCCATGCCATAAATGTCACACTCAGTACAGAAGTGGTGGCTGGCTGGGGAGGGGGCATCCATCTTAGGCTCCCTTTTGCTCCTTTGCTTGCTGTTCGGTTTCGTTTCCATGATCACTGCTCGGGACGGGCTGTATCAGTCCTTGGGACTTTGGGTGGAGAGAAATTGTGCATCACTGATTTTGTATCTTCTAGTATCCTAACATTTTGTTATTCTTGTCATTTTCCTTTGCTGTGCTAGTAAACTGTCTTCATCTCAATGCAGGCGATTTCCTTTCTTCCCAATTCTCTCCCCCACCCCGCTGGTGAGGGGGAGTGAGAAACCGTGGTGGAGGGTGATGGTCATACAGACCAGACCCGTGCATTTCATCTCGGGTGTCTTCAAACTCCTGCACAGCTGCAGAGAGGTGCCCAGATCGGGGAGATTTCCAGTAAGGGCGTCCCTCGGCGCAGAGCTTTCTAAAGCCTGTCAGACCGCCTGGGATGAGGATGGCCCTGGGTGAGAGCTCTGGAGGTTTCCAGGGAAGACTATAGACATTCTGGGTCATCTCTGGTACAGACCAAAGGAACATGGATTCTTCAAAGCGTGCTTTAAAAATCAACTCACAGCACTAAGAAAAAGATGATAAAGCTAGATGCTAATCTTTACATCAGTTAGGTCACTCTAAGCCTGGAGCTCATTTGCCTTGCAAATACTCTATTGTTACATGCTGGGTCCCTCCCTACTCTCTTAAATGACTAACTCCACCCCAAAAAAAAAGAAGAACTTTTACTGAAACTGCTGGAGGAGACGGATCCTGCCTCTGAAATGATGGGGCCTGTCAGCTACTCATCAGAGACCTATGACTTGGTGAGTCAGGCCTGGCTTTGCTTGGTTGAGGGGATAACGGGGAGAGCGGGTAGAGCTGGGGTGGGCTGAAAGACCTGGTTTCTGTCTGTCCATCTTCTCACCCTCCTGTCGGCAAAGGGAGAGCTTGAGCAGTTTCCTATGCCGGCACAATCAGCCCTTGCATCCCTTAAGTCCAGACTCGACCGATGAAGGGACCGCAAGTGACAGCGCTGCGCTTGCCGAGAGCTGGTGAAAAGTGGCTGCAGCCGTTGTGATCCAAGGGTGCCAAGCATTCCCTTGGGGACGTCTGCCTAGCTACCCAGACGTTCTGGTGAGCGCTGAGCCCAAGCGCCCTCCTTGCACGGGGAACCGAGACCACCATCGCTGCCGACGGGCCAGGCGGCTCGCTGGGGGAGCCACGCTGCCGCGGCTCCGTCCCGTGCCGCCAGCCTGTCCCAGTCTCTGTTCCCTGCCGCCTTGCTCCGTGTGCAGCCATTGACACAACGTGGGCGTGAAACACTCGTTCTGTCTCGGGTGCGTTTGGTGGCATAAATGACTGTGCACGCAGCGGTGCAAAGCCCTGGAAATCTCGTCTGGTATCTGTACATAACAGGAATACCCAAGCACACCCAATGCTGTCTCTCCGCGTGTGAAAACCTCCCGTAGGGCTATGTGTGCTCCTACCCCAGCTCGCCTTCTCCACGATCGGGCTGCCGTAGGCTCTGCTGAAAGGGGAATACGCAGTATATTTAGAAGAGGGGAATTTCAAAGAGGGGAAGATAAACTGCAAGCACTTCTTCTAACAGGGTGCGATGACACCGTGTATTCTGCCCATAGTTCTCTCCCCTGCGCTTGCGAGTGAAAGACAGCAGCTGCACCTTTTCGAGTGCGTTGTGCTGTCCACGGGGAAGTCCGCAGCAGTGCTATCATTAGCCTGGCTTTCACATGTTGCAGCTCAGAATTTATTTTTTAAGAGAGTGGCTCTCTGCAGCCGACCTCAGGTTTTGTTTCTCTGAAGAGAGAGATGCTGGATCTAATTTTTACCAATTTTTCTGTCCCTCCTTTGTCCTGTACACCAGCAAAGAGAGGAGATGTGGGGGGCAAGCCCTACCCTCCTTGTTTTGCCTGATTCATTCACCTTTGCGAATGTTGGTTGTTTCCTTTAGAATGTTTTTGCAGAAGACACTTCTCTCCCTGACCTCTGCTGAGGTTCAGCAGCAGCGCTAATGCCTGCTGAGAGGTTAAAACCAAACTCAGCCCTTTTTCATCTCCGTGCTGGTTTGTTCCTCCAGCTGAGCTCTCCACTGGAAATCTGTCCCACTGCCAGAAAACCAGCCAAGCCAAAGCGTGCCGTCCGCCTGCCCGCAGCGTGTCGCGCGCTCTAAGCGAGCGGCTGCTTGTGGCAAACCCGTGTCACTTTTAACACCGGGGGATTAAGCGGCACCAGCATTTGCTCTTTGCGTACAATGGTTTCCAGACCCTTAGCTTAGCGATTTTAGCTCTGCTGTGAATTTACCAAGGAGACCCTGCGTGAGGGGGGAAACTCAGCTAACTTTGGGACCAAGCACCAGCAGTCAGGTGCCACAGCAAGAACACTTTTATGCCTTTTCTCAGACTTCTTCTGGTTGGGAGTTTGTGACATGGGTTTTCCCACCTCTGCCTCCTAGGAGCTTCCCAGGGTCGGCTCCCTCCCTGGAGGGGGCCACAAATCTCATACAAGCGATGCCACGCTTGCTTTGGTGTTGCCGTACGTTGCTTTGCTTATACTTGGCGCTTGTAGCAGCAACCTACCCACAGAGATTTGCACAAAAGGCCTCAAGGGTGTCCTGTCAAAGTAGCGACGCCAACCTCACCCCGTGCGCTCACCTGCTTGACCGACTGAGGAAGCGTGGAAGGAAAAACGATGAGAGCATTTGTACCGAAAGGGCAGTTATCTCAGAATCGCCCCGTGAGTGCAGCGAGGGCCTCACCTAAACTTTGATACAGGACCACTTGTCTCTGTAACCCTATGGAAAAGCAATGTGCCCAAAATGACAACCCCGTTTCCCCATAGCAAGAAAGCTTTGCTTGCTTAATCTTCCTCAGCTGCAGACTAGAGAAACAAAAACGTAACTGCAGAAAGACCATCGAGATCTCCGGCAGGTCCGCCCGGGTGCCGCAGGCCAGTTCTCATTGTCATGGGACCCGCGTGCCCCCAGAGCAGTAAAGGCACCTGCGCTACAGCACCGTGGCATTTGCTTCGCTCCTGTTTGTGGCTTTCCCTGCTTCAGCAGCTGGAGAGGGGACACGCAGGAGGTCTGTCAGTAACTTGCACTGACGTGGGCAATTTCACTTTTAAGGCTTTGGGAATGAAATGTGCTTCTCCTGGCCCTGGCACAGGCTCGAAGGGAATGACTCACATGGAAAATCCCTAATTGCGCACAAGCTGCTTCTCTTCTGCAGCCAAATGTTTTGATCGCCAGCAGTTGTGGGGAACTGAGAAAAGCAGCTGGCACGTGGAGACCGGAATAACTGCGAGATGTGGGCTAGAGGGGAAAAGGGATTCCTGGACAAGGAGCAGACAGGAACGGGCTTCTCAGGCATGCACTTGACTGCCCAGTTACAGAGAAAGGCACCGCTTTATCACCCACCCCCAAATCTGGCCGCAGTCGTGTTGTGGGAGACTCGTACAAAGGTCCCTCTGCGCCCACACCGACTTCTCCGGTCCCAGGTCAGGCAGCTGTCTGCTTCCAGTCCTAGGAATGGGAATCGCAGCAGAGTCCCCAAAAGCCTCAGCTTGTCACCGTCAGTGCATCTCCTGCGGCTCTGGTCCCTGCCCTTCCTGTCCTAGCCCGGACTCTGACTTTTCATCCTCTTCTATTTGTCTCCAACTCATCTCTGCCCGCTCCCACCCACACTCGCTGCTCTGCTCGGAGATGCACATGAGAGGACGCTTCAGACACAGCTCAGCGCACGCTTCCCCTGCGGCGAGTGGCTTACCGTAAGAGCCCTACCTGCCATCTTATCAGCAATCAGATGGTGTCTGATAGTGGCACTCGGCCTCCGCACCTCCGGCTCTGAGTGCAAGCTGATGCTGGAAACCGCTCAGCAGCCGAAGCCCTCGAACAGCGCGCAGGCTGCCCGTCCGCTGGCATCTGTGGCGCTGGCATGGCTCCAGGCAGTGCTCCGACACTCTGGCCAGCAAACCTGGCCATTTCCCATCATTTCCTTTCTCTCTTTAGAGCTGGAACCCTCCAACCTCCCCCCATTCCAACTCATGTTCTCTCTTCAGGGTTTTCAGCATGGTCACCCATGCGTCCTGAGCCACCTGCTCTGGTCGCTGAACCGAATTGCAAAGGTTTTTGGTTTGGTTTTGTTTTTTTCGGGGAGGTTCAAGGATTTGGCCCTGGCCAACACACCGCAGGTTTCTGTCCCCATTGGTAACTCCTGAGGCAGGGTCCGGGTATGGACTAGGCAGGAAATATTTTCAAGCCATGGAGAAAACAAACGGGGAAGGATTTCTAAAGGCTTTTGTGTTCAGCAGCAGTCTCCAGAATCATACCCTGAACGGGAAAAATAATTGTTCTTTGGGAAGATGAATGCTTCTCACCAAAGGCTTGCAGCCCCACCGTCACTTCAGGGGAAGACAGTCACGTGCGTTTGAGGTTTTGGGCAGGGAGGAGGACTCTCAGCCCCTGAAAATACTGGCTCTCACCCGTTTGGGAGGAAGCACCGTGGCATCACAGCCCAGCGGCAGCACTGCTGGGTGCAGAGCCAGTGGGGAACGCGACCGTGGCAAGGCCAAGAGTAACTTTGGTCAGACCGAGTCTCTCTGGCTCAGCGCTCTTTCTGGCCGTGGCCAAAGGCAGAGGCCTGGGGAAGAGGGCAAGAGCTGGGCAAGCTTATTCTGCACTTACCCCAGGGGCTCGCTCGCCCTCCTATTGTCCAGCGCTCGGGGACCGCCTGAGCCGGCTCCACGTGCTCGGTTCTTCCCCATCAGCATGCCCGGGCTCCCCACGGAGCCGCGCAGGTGGTTTCAGCAGCATGGCAGGTCGAGAGCAGCGCTGCTGCTGCGATGGCACCTCTTCGCCCCAGACAGTGGCCTGTCTAGGCACCCAGCCCAGGGAAGGCTGCCTGAAAGAGAAGAAACAGAAATCACCTTCTCTAGCTAAGCACAACACAGGGCTTGAGGCCGGTCACGGTCATTTGGCTTAGGCGCACACGGGGGGAGCAAAACCCCCTAAATCAGCTCTAGAACTGTTTAAAGCAGGGCTTGTATTTTTAGCTGGGAACTTTGGCTGACAAGGGAAAGAGCAGCAGGTGCAAACAGCTACAGCTGGCAGTGAAAGGTATGAAAGCAGCGAGCAGGGACTTCCGCTGTGGTTGCCGCTGAAGTCTCAGCGCTGGTCTCCAGAGAGGGTGTGGGTGGGGGAGCTCAGGGTAAGTGCTGCCGAGCGCTTCCCAGTTGTCACTCACTTCTCAGCTCGCCACCAGCCGCCTGCACTGTGCTCTTTTTCTGCCCATCCGCATCCGAGCCCTCTCCTTTTGTGAGCGCCCAGCGCCCATGAGGTGCCCCAGGCCAGCCGGAGCATGCCCACCATTCGGGGGGGCTCATCCTGAGCTTTCTGGCCCAGGGACTCACGCACGGTCTCAGCCCGAATACGGGCTGCTCACCCGGCAAAAAGCTACAGCAGGCCAAACACGAGTCACATCTGCAGCAGCGATACCACACTTTCCTTACCAGGTATCGGCCCAGGGTCCGAGCGGTGTTTTCAGATTCCCTTTCCTGCTCCGACTGCTGTTCAGAACCGCAGGGTTTACCAACAGAACAGATTTCCCTCTCCAGCATCCACCCCCACAGCTATGGCACCACGGTGCCTCAGAGGCATTCCTCTGGTCGTGTTTGGATGGCTGCCCCACGGTTTTCTTCGAGCACACAGAATGCGGTCCCAAGGACGGCTGCTGCTGTCCCCACCTGGCCTGGCTCTGCCCCAGGCAGCTCCGAGGTCTCCGGGGAGGAGAGGCAGCAGGGGGCAGGATCAGGCACATAACCCAAGATATAGATGTGCTCTGCGTTGAATTCCACACCGTCGTACCTGACAGCAGGCAGGACAGGGAGAGTCGGTGCCAGAAATGGGTGGAAAGATCAGGAAAGCTGGTAGGGGAGGGTTTCGTGCTGCGTAAGAAAGCAAAAGCCACCAGCAGGTAACTGGGCAAGAACCAGGTGAAACTGGTCATCTGTCTGGGCACCAGAACATCCCCAGATACACTAGTTAAAGATTATGGATGGAGCAGCTTTCGCTATTGGAAATCGGGACAACCCTCCCCACGTGCTGCTGCACCTGCTGGGACGTGGCACGAGAGGGGCCTCCCAGGTCATCAGCCTGCACAGAGAGCCCCTCCTCCTACGGCAGGTGGGCTGCGAAATGCGGGGATGCTCTGCTCCCCATCTGCAAGGTGCAGCCGAGGGACTGGGCTCTCGCGTTCAGAAATTCCCCTCCAGTAACCAGGCTCTTTCTGTTCCCCAGAGCCAGGTGGAGCTGAGCGGTTACTACGAAGCCGAGAACACCACCCCTTCTTTGGAGGGCTACTTTTGCTTCAACCCAGCCTCATCCGTGGTGGGCAACCAGCGAGACCCCTTCAGAAAGGTCTTCATGCCCCTCATCTATCTGCTGATGTTTGTGTTGGGGACTGTGGGCAATGCCCTGGTCCTGGTCATTTTAGAGAGGTTCAAGCGGTCTCGCACTACCACAGAAAACTTCCTCTTCCACCTCACCCTGGCCAACCTGGCACTGTTGCTCACCTTCCCCTTCAGCGTGGTGGAGAGCTTGGCTGGGTGGGTATTTGGGAAGTTCCTCTGCAAGATCCTCAGCGCGGTCCACAAGATCAATTTCTACTGCAGTAGCATGCTGCTAGGGTGCATCGCGGTGGACCGCTACCTGGCCATTGTCTACGCAATCCACACCTACCGCAAACGCAGGGCTCGCTCCATCCACCTCACCTGCGTGGCCGTCTGGCTCTGCTCACTGCTTTTGACCTTGCCCGATCTCATATTCATGGAAGTCTGGACAGACGACAGCAACCGCAGCATTTGCTATTTCCCAGAGGTTGGGATCGATGGCAACAACGTCTGGCTGGCGACCCGCTTCCTCTACCACACCGTGGGCTTCTTTGTGCCCTTGCTGGTCATGTGTTACTGCTACACGGCCATCGTCCGGGCTCTCTGTCAGTCCCAGCGCCTGCAGAGGCAAAAAGCGGTCCGCGTGGCCATCCTGGTCACGGGCGTCTTCCTGCTCTGCTGGAGCCCGTACCACATCGTCATCTTCCTGAACACGCTTACCAAGCTAGAAGCCTTCACCAAGAACTGCCTCCTGGAAGACCAGCTGGACACGGCCATCATGGTGACAGAGGCCATCGGCTTCACGCACTGCTGCCTCAACCCCATCCTCTACGCCTTCATCGGAGTCAAGTTCCGTAACGACTTCTTCCGCATCCTGCAGGAGCTGGGCTGCATAAGCCAGGAGACCCTGCAGGAGATCCTGGAGGTGACGAGGAAGGGCAGCGGGATCGAGTCCGACAACACCACCTCTATCTCCACTTTCTAGCTGGGAACAGCTGCCTGCAGGGCAGAGCCAGCCTGGGGCTTGCCTTCTCTGTGGCATGTGTGCCACAGCCACGGTCCCAAGTTTCACAAGGGTCCCCACCACTTTCTTCACTCCTCAGGAAACTGAGGTCCGATAGCCACCAAACACTGAAATCCCACCAGATACCTTCCCTGGCTCCTGGTTCTCATACCTGTAGAAATCCGTCGGGTAGCTGTGACGAACGCTGGCCGTCCGACGGTCACTCTGGCAGCTCGCTCTGGACGAACCCGAGCGGGTTGAACCTGACACCAAGCTGACACCAAGCACTTCTCCCTCGAAAAACCGACTGCAGCCGTCCTTACGCATGCAGCCAGGCACGAGACTGGGGTGCCAGGGGCAAGGAAAAAAGTGCAGCCACATAAATGTGGAGTTGTATTAGTGAGCGAGGACTGAGGACAAAAGCTAAGCAGGTCTCCGTTTCAGCGGCTCAGGTTGGTAGAGACACACCCAAAGGACGCAGCAGGACGCAGCGGCCACGGCAGCTGGAACAAGAGATGCAGAGCTCATGCCAACAGCACGGGCACGCGGCGCTGGGCCATCTCTGGCTGCGACACTGCTCCTCCTGCTGCTTCACGTCGCCCCGGCACCTTGATTTTCCCAACTTGGCTCGCGCCAGGAGGTCCTGCCATGGACTCAAAGATTGGACCGTCGCAGATTCCTTTCCCGACATGAACTGCATCCTTTCCCGCACACTTCATCTGTTTCACCGCTGATAAGCGCTCCAGTCAGCGAATGCTGAACCAAAGCTTCCCTTTAACTTTCCTTTAAGGAAGCAAGCTGTCTGGAGAGGCGGCTTCTGTCTTGTGACTGAGCACAGGGAAGCTCAACCGTGCAGCTTTGTGAGGCTGCAGGCGTAACAACTTTTTTTTTTTTTTTTGCAGCTAGTTGTAAGGCACTTGGTGGGTTCAAAGAGCAAGGAGACCCATTGCCCCAGAGTAAGGAAAAGAGCTCGTTTGCATAATTTCTGTTTGGTTTCAGCGGGCTGAGAGGGAACGCAGCGTTTTGCTTTGCACCGCACTTTCTGATCCTTTTGCTCCACCGGTGTCTACGGGGCTTTCAGAGGTTTAGCGCATCCAGGTTTGCACAGAACAAACCCAGGCGCCGATCTTGCCCTGAACCGCGTGTACCCAGCACGCACTCAGGTCAGGGCTGCTTGATGACAGCGGGGTCCAAAATAAGAACGGTGGCTTTCACCGCCGTTAACGACTGCACTGCGAGCTGGCATGCGGGGCAGCCCTAACGGACTCGTGCAGCCTGCTGCTGCCTAGTAGGTCTTGTCGCAGCACCGCAGGGCAGCGCGTACGCAGCGTTGCTCCATTTCTCTTGCCAGTGGAGCCCAAACTGTACGAGAGCCGTACGTACCACCTGTCACGTGAGCACGATCCTGATCACCAGCACATCTTAAAATCCACTCTACCAGTCACCTCCCTTTCTAAGCAAAGTCAGAACAACGACAGTTCTCCTGCCGCAGCAGGCATTTTGTGCTAACCTCACTTCTGAAGTTCAGCCCGCTCACAAAGGGCTCGGCTGCAGCCGAGCTTCGCTGTACCCAAGGGCCCCCTTAAAAAGACCAGTCATTTCGGAAGGGGGTCGTGTTACATCAGTCCAGTCAGGCAGAGATCTCAGTAGCTTGTTCTCAAATCGTGACTCGAGGAGAAAACTCCCCAAACCTAAAGCTTTAGTACAACAAGCAGTCCACCATTTCCTGCAGCGCTGCGTCTTCAAAGCTGAAACCTGCAGGTAATGGCAACTGTGGTTGTCCAAGCACATAACGCGCAGCAGAGGAAGAGCAGCTCTCTGAAACCTGCCCTCGCAATCTCCTCAGCTGAACTGGTGAGCAAACCCATTGCAGATGCGTTGTATGCACCTCCTCATCCCCCGTTCTGATGGGACCTGTGTTCCCACACAAAAATCTTAGCGAAGGCATGAACAGTCAGAGCGTAAAATTCTCACAGCGGTCACAAGGTAAAAAGGAAATCTGCGCTCAAACTAAGGGCGAACAGATAGCACATCTATTGTTACCATAGTTTTTAGCACTAGTATGTTGGTAAACTTTTAGAAAGTTTTGACATGAGCTGTAATAAACAGTTAAATCAAACACCGATTTCTCACGTATAGTGCTTGTAAGCAGTTGGCTGCAGTCGTGTCACTTCAGCAAGGTGCTCGGAGAGCACCAAGAGGGTTGATGGCACCTTCCTGACACGGGTTGCTCTTCGCACGTGGAGACCACGGGCTTGTAAGAGCACCTGGCTCAGACTTCCCTTCAGCAGTGCCACAGAAGGCTCTGCTGTGTTCAGAGTCGGTCCAGACCTACATTAGCTCCCTGCTTTACAGAGCCTCTTCCACTCCAGTTTTACAGCTGCTACCCTGAGTCAAAAGCTGCGCTTCCCCTCACGTTTGGCTCCGCCAGCCCGGGGAGAGCTCGGCTCAGAGCTGGCAGACCCTTCCCCAGAGAGCGGGCGTTGCTCCTCCTGCAGCTGACCGCAGCCAGCCTGCTGAATGGCGATGAGAAGAAAGCAAGAGGAACTCTCCTTTACCGCAGAGGAAGCTGGGCTTTCCACTCAGCGAAATCCTCCCCATCTCCCTGAGGTTTGTGTGGCCGTCACATGCCTTGGCCCAGAGTGGGCTTCCCCACTGTGCGCTCCCCACCGGAGCTGCCCCTGGGCATTGCAGCCCTCGGGCAGACCTCTGGGCTCCCCCGTGGAGCTCCGCTCAGCCCCCATCCACAGCGTGACCCCGGCCCCAGGCTGTGCTCAGCAAACAGGGCTGGAGCGGACAACCCAGAGAAAGCCCCAATCCCTGCTGAAGGCAACCCCGAGGAAGGGGACGCAAAGATCCCCACAACACCACGCCGCTCTGCACGTCCTACGGGGTGAGTGCGTCTCCCAGGAGACAAAGCTAGGGCGTTTCAGCAGAGCATCCTGCTGCACACACGCAGCGATCACGGGGCCGTGGCGGGCAGCAGAGCGTGCACCGACGAGTGCGAGCCAGGGAACGCATGAATGAACGCGTGCCTGGGAGCGCTGCAGAGAAGGGGCTCTCCCCACGCCCTCGCACCCCTCCTAGCAGCTCCCGCATCCCCTGCCCCGCTGTGACTCATGCACAGTTTCATTTTCCTTATGAAGACAACGACGTTCCTCACCCCAGTCTCCCAGGGCCAAACAAATGCTCAAGCGCTGCAGTGCCTGTGCTGCTGCCGGCCGTGCCTTTCTTGCTTTGAGCAGAGGCGGCTCTGGGCTACGACACCACGGCCACCAAGGCCAGTGAGCTTGGCTCCTGGGCAGCACGCCATGGGCACCGCCCTGGCCCCGCGCACGGATGGCAGCACAACCCCTTTCTCTTCGCCCGCAGAACCGGCCTCTCGCCCCGCTCCCATCACAGTGCGCTCCGCGTTTGCTCTGGCTCCGCAGAAGCACGCAGCAGCTACGGCAGATGCCAGCTGTGCCAGGCCACGAGGTGCCCAGAATGAGGGGGGACTACGGGGCCCCAGCACCAGTGGACAGCTTGGGCAGCAAGTCCCCGCTCTTGGTCACCGCTCCACTCCGCAGCCCTGCCAGGGCCTCGAGGTGCCCAGGGTGGCTCAGCCTGTCCCCACACAGCCGCGCGCACGCCCCTCCACCTACCTGGGAGGGCTGTCCCGTCCCGCGAAGGCAGCTCCCTGGTCCCAGCCCAGCTTTCACCACCCGTGAGCAGCAGGGTTTGATCGCTGCCTGCTGAAGGCAGGGCGCACGCAGGTCTGCGCCGCCGGCAAGCGTCCCAGCTCCTCCAAGGAGCTCACAGCCATCTCACCAAGGGCAGCAGCTTCTCTTCCATGGAGGCACACAGCTTCAAAGTCACAGGAGATGGGACCTGCGGCGCCGGAAGCTGCGCTGGCAGTGGGGCCCTTTTCCCTCACCTCCCCCTGCCCGGAGGCCTGCCGCTCCTGCCAGGCACGAGCAGCTGGGAGCAGACGTGCTCCGGAGCAGCCACGGAGGCGAGGACCAGCAGCGGGCAGAAACAAGACTGTTACTTGCTCACAGCAGCTAGAAAAGACAATCCATTTCAAGCCGTGGGAGCTTTAGGATGGGCTGGCAGAGGATGGGAGAGAACAGCCAGCACAGCCAGGACTCAGGCAGCAAAATCCACAAGATGGTAACAAACTGTTCCGAGCTGCGTGGTTGGATCTCCTTTCGTGCCGGGAAGCCAGCACGCAAGCGGCCGAGGGACCACGGCAAGTGCTAACCAGCCAACCCCGCTATGAGGGGGCGGCCTGAAATTTCACCAGAAGAAAATTCCAACTGCAGCCCAGTCTCAGCATACCTTAGGCACCAACAACTCAGAAGACCTCCTCTCCTCCCCTCTGAAGCAGAGCCCCCACGTGACACCAGGTATTTATAGTGGGGCCAGCTGAGCCCCTGGGATCAGCCCCAACTCGCCGCAGGTGAGGCCGCCGAGCTCCCGGGGGCTGGGCCCAGCACAGCTGCTCGCAGCCCCGCCGAAAATCGCGCAGCCCACTGAAGACAGGCACAGGGTCAGGTTTTCAAATTTGTCTTTTTAATAAAAAGGCACCTATAAAACAGGTCAATACATTACAGGCAGCACAGATACCCAAAAACAAGCCTAAAAATCGTTTCAAATAAAAACCAATAAGATGTCTTCACATATTGTATTTATATATTTATATTTATATATATATTTATATAATGGTACAAAATGACTGGGGAAGTTTCTCCATGGGATGACAGAGAACAGGTCAGTCACCATTACCTCAACGTGAAAGCTAATTCCGGGCGCGTGATTATCTGACGTACTGGAAGATGCGGTTTCCCAGCGTTCGCTTTTTTTGGAGCTGGAAAAACACGGCGAAGTCATGGCTAAAACATGGGCAAACCTTTTACTGTGATTAGGCGGAGTCAGTACACAGAACTCAAGCTGAGAAGCCGAGCAATAAACTACAAGACACGAGACTAGACACAGCTCACGGCGGCGGGCAACCGGCCGATGGCAAACCCTGCCCAGGCCTAACAAGGACTGGCTCTCACCCAGCTTCCCGAGAAGCTCCTGCCCTGCTGCTGCTCACGGACGTGGCCGGGAGCGGCGCCCGGGGCGGGGGGCTGGTAGATGGCACTGCTTCTCCCCGCTGTTCAGCCATCGCAGCAGCAGGGGTACAGCCGGCTCCGGGGCGGCGGGATTTTGCGGAAAAGCGCCGACTGCTGCTCTGAAGTCCCCAGCTCTGACCTAGCGCCGGGATTTCCCTTTTGTATCCAGGGCTGCTGAGTGAAAGGCTTTGCTTCTTACGCATTTGTCACCGAGGGACAGGCCTTCCTCCTGCCGCCAGGCAGAAAGAGCTCGGTGCTGCCCCATCCCTGCGAGCGGGCAGCGCCGACCTCCCTGGCACTGCGCAGCGGTGCGCCGCGGCCTGCGGGCTCCGGCTGACGGAGTGACGACGCGCTGTGACAGAGGGAAGACCGCAGCTTCGCGGTCAGGCTGGGCAAAAGGGACGAGAGTAAAGGTACGGACACGCGGAGGTCTCAAGCGGGCTAAAACAACTGCTGTCTACAGACAAACAAAAAAACTTCCGTATAGAAAAGATTATGGCTTCAAATTAACCGAGACTAGCTGGTGGGTGATGAGCGAGGCTCGGGGCCGGCACGGGTATTTGGATGTTTACGAGAAACGACCAGCAGCGAGCACCCCAAAGTGCAGCCAAGAGAAGCCACAGCCTTCCAGGCAAGTCAGGCTTAGAAAGAGCTACATCTGCTCGAGCCGCATCCTCCCACCTGAAGCGCGCTCTGAACGGATGGGGAGTCCAACCAGCCAACACGTCAGGCCAAAGCACACCTCAGCGGCCCAGGCCAAAGATTATTCCTCTCCTCCAACTGCCAAGGCAGGGACAGGCACTTCCTGGGATCATTCCCTTTTTGCCATCTCCGAAAATGCTGCTCGCTCACATTGTTCACAACAACAAAGCCACAGAAAGCAGGAGACCAGAGCGAAATCCTTCCTGGCATCCAGACCCATGCTTCCCACCCAGCACTGCTCTCTACCAGACACCCCAAGGCTTCCAGGTATTTCTAACGGGACTTTGTGGCTCCACCTTCTCAGAGACTGGATCGAGACCCCGCCGGGCTGACCCTTCAGCACCCACCGGGCCTTTCCGAACAGCTTGCAGCGTGATAGAGCGTTGCCGTTCGCTCGCTACTCGACAATCTCCCTTCCCGAACCCCTCTCTGCCCCGCAGAGCAAGTAGGGAGAGGTGATTTCTGTCCCAAGAGAGGTAGTGTGCTAAGTCTGGCTCTGCAGAGACAATCCTCCAACCAGCGCTCCTCCAGCAGCCGCGCGCCCCGAGTTCACCGCTGCATACCCGTAGGGAACACCGTGCTGGAACGCGGTCCTGGGGAGGCCCAGGGATACCGCGGTGTGTGCACACGCATCACCCCCCGGTCCCCTCGCTGGACAAACACAGGAAAGACCATCAGCGCCACGCGCAGGAAGACCTTACAGAAGGGAGGACGGCGAGGGTGGAGTGTGTCCAGAAAAACCGGAGTTGTGTGAACGGCACCCTTCCGCCAGCCTAGGAACGAGGGGCTGCAGCGCAACCTCAGCCTGTTCTGTCCAAAGCACGGGATGGCCACGCCGCTGACACCGTACAAGGGAACCCTTGTACTGAGATGGAGCATCGCACGCAGGGACAGGTCGTCTTCAACGGCTGAACCTGCGCTGTGCAGTGGGGCAGGGCTGCTGCCAGTAGCTCAGGGCGAGATGGAATGAAGATTCCCTGTGAAACTCCGGAGGAGGAGGAGGAGGACCAACAAGGCCGAGGAAGACCTGGGAGAGCACTCAACGGCAGAGGTAGAGGGGGCGCGGCTGCGGAGGGTACAGGACTGCTGTAGGAAGGCTGCGAAAGAGCAGAGGTCCCACCTAGCCTCTCCCGGAAGCACAGGAACGCATCGCCTCGCCCGTCTCGGAGCCCATCTATCCCTACGCACCGCACCACCCTGCCCGCAGGGGACAGGGTGCGAAGCAAAAAGAAGGGACTAGAGGTGGCACGGGCCACCTTCGGGTCCAGCACGCGCACATCCGTGAAGCCTAGATCCTCACCGCTTCTCCGGCCAGAGAGCCGGTGTCCTCCCCATCCCAGCCACGGCAGCTTTGCCGGGAGCAGCGACCACCGCATCCCGTGAAGCTGTGGCCTCTGCCGTGTCGGACGAGCGCTGCTCCGGCAACGCTGCACCGGGGCCACAGCTCTGACCTCCCTGACGGTCCTGGGTCGTCGGTTGTGCTCGTGTACTCGGCACAGCCTCCGCAGGGGCCTCAGATCTGCGTGAAACGATACAGCCCGCGCACGCACACCGCTCGGACAACACGGGTTTGACACAGGGTCACTCTGCCACGGGATCTCTCAACGCCCTGTGCCCCGGGGATCCTCCTGCCTCCCCACAGAGAGTTTTCAATCCTTGTACACTGTTGCCTTTAGCATGTTTTTTGTTTCTGTTTTTTTAAAAACATGTTTGGAGGCTTCTATTAAAACACAGAAATACAGAACAATTAAAAACCAGCACAAGTTTTGCCTTTCCCAGCGACCTATTTACAGCTAGTTCCAAAAACCCTCTTGCACGTTTTGGTTGCTTAAACAGGGGGGGAAAAAAAAAGGAAAAACAATAAAAAGAAAAAAGGAAAAAGAGAGAGAAATAAAAAGGGAAAGAAAAGCACTTGACGGAGGAAAACCGTAACTGAAAACTTTACAAACTGCCACAGGGTCTGGACGGCCCAGGTCACCACGCAGGGTTCAAAGTAACAGCCCCGCTCCCAGCCCCTCCACCCGCCCCTTCCCCAAAAAGAAAGGAAAAAGAAACCCAATTCACATCAAGTTTACTGCACATCTGGTTTTCTGTGTAGAGGCGAATCTGATACGAAAAGCATCCCACGTGGTGTCCTCCACCGGCGCTGGCCCCCACCCCTCCCCCGAAGAAAGGTTTAAAAACGTCCGTCCGGCGGCCCCGTCCCGTCCCCTCCCCGCCCTGCGCACCGGCCGGGCTTAGAAAGGCAGGTTGGCCATGTTCCCGGGCCCGGGGATGTAACTCATCTGGCTGTCCAGGGAGACACTCCTCTGCCTCATCTGGTGCGTGACCATGAGGTTCTGCTGAGGCGGGGGCCCCATGAGGGAGCCCTGAGGTGACATCATGTGTCCCGTCTGAGCGTACATCTCCCCCGACACCGACATGCTCCTCTGCTTGGCCTGCATCAGCATGAAATTCTGCTGGGCCATCAGGCTCTGCTGCGGAGACATCATGCCCTGGTGCATGCCGCTGCCCATCATGCCCTGCTGGGGCGGCATGCCTGTCCTGCCCAGCACGGGCACTTGTCCGGGGTGGCACATGGGCACGCCGAGGCCCCTCTGCACGCCCTGCTGCCCGGGGAGGCTGGGGGCGTTCATACCTGGCCGCACCGGGGGCTGGTCAGCCATCATGTTCTGCAGGTTCATGAGGTGGAGGTTGGAAGGCTGCGATTTGGGCGCCTGGCTGTCGCTCTTGGGGAAATACTGCAAGGTGCTGCTCGGCTTCTCCGACGGGATGATCCTGGACAGGTCGAACTCGGGGATGCCCGTGGGCGTGGGGCGGATGACCTCGCTGAGCTCGGGGTCGTTCAGCACCGACGCCACCCCGGGAAGCACGGGCGGGTAGGGCTCGCCGATCCGAGGGGGGATGTTCTTGCCCATCAGGTGCGGCTGGGGCGGCATCTGGCTGGGCTGCTGGGAGGGAAGGTCCTCAGGCGGCAGCGGCATCCCCGGCGCGTAGTGCTGCTGCATCCCAGGGCCGCCTCCCGCGCCAGGGGCCATGGGCATGCCGCCGGCGGGGGACGGCATGGCGTTGTGGGGCTGCTGCATGCGGGGGAACACCAGCTGGTTGGAAGGAATCATCTGCGAGCTGCTGGGCACGGGACCGCACTGCTGGTTCAAGGAGTCCTGCGGCCCCGGGGGCAGCATCATGGGGTTCTGGGGGGGCACGCCCGCCCCCGGCGCGCTCGGGTGCATAGGAATGTTGGAGCCCAGAGGGTTCGGGGAGGACATCATGGAGGTGGGTGGCGGTTCGTGGGAGAGGGGTTGCTGACCAGGCAGGTTCATTCCCATGGGGCTCTGAGAGGATCCCGGCCCCACGGAGTTCAAGTGCAGCTGATTCGGCTGATTCCCTGTCACGCCTAAAGAGAGGAAGGAGAGAGAAGAGTCAGCTCTGCCCTCAGATCTCTCAGGGCTGCAAATTCAACGCCCTGGGAGCCTGCCGAGCACTCCTCCCCAGAAAACCCCGAGCGCGGAGTGTGAAGCCGCACGGTGGGCTGGCAAAGCACCGACATCAGGAAAAAGCACCCCCGGCTCCAGCTCCCCAAGGCCACGAGCCGCAGAGCACCATTCCAGTCTCATCCAGTCTCACGCTGGACTTGCAGGACCTTACAGCCCGCCGGCTGGCTCTGCGTGTCGGGACAGCCCCAGGCCATGAGTTCGGCAGGGCTCTCAGCCGCCTGGAAGGCGCCGAGGACCAAGCAACCCTTCACCACTGCTCGCCCGCAGTGGTGCAGGCAGGAGCCCAGCAGGCTCCTGCGACCACACAACCTCGGGCGGCGAGGAGACAAAAAGCAGAGGAGTCGGCAGCCCGATGCAGGTGCTGTCCGAGAGGGAGGCCTGCGCTCATCACTACAGCGGAGCGACCGGCACCTGCGGAGGGGGCCGGGCTAGGAGGGAGCCGATGCATTTGCATGCCTGCGGCCAACCTCAGTGACTGCTCAGCAGTGAAAGAGTCCAAAAGTTGATATTTCGTTCTGAAAACTGCCAAAAATATTTATCAGGCAGCTTTAAAGCCCTAAATCAAGAGGTACAGCATGCTGGAATTCCCCTTCGGGCTGGCCACTGAGTGATGAAAAACACTCATTTGCCTAGCTGTCCCCACCAGCGCCACCGGCCAGCGGAGCGTGTCTGCCTGTCGCCTACTGAAATCAGAACGACGCTACGACACAGCCTTGCCTGCGCAGGCACCTGGGCTCCGCTGGGACACCGGGCTCCCAAACCCTGTTCAGGGCGGCCCCGTCCCGCTGCGCAGGAACACAAGGGCTCCAAGCAGCAGACCTCTGCCTGCCAGTCCTGGGCCTGAGGCAACTCCAGGGGCCAGGAAAGCCCAGGGCCAGCGTGTCCGCACAGAGCAAAGGTAGCTCAGAAAACTTCCAGAGCTCCTGGAAGAAGGGCGCCTCGGAGGCCAGACCGGCTCACGTCCTTCCAGACCGCACACCCCAGCCAAAAGCTGCGGACAGCCCGGGCACTGCGACTGCTACCAACTGAGCTATCCGACACAGCGGGCGGTGGGGGAACACGGCCTCTAATGCCTCCTCCGCCCGGTGCCTCAGGCCTGCTGGCGGCCAGGAGATGGTCCGACCCCTCGCAAGCCCAGCCCCAGAACCGCGCACCTGACATGCTTCCAGGCGGGAGCATGGGCCTGTCCGGCAGCAGCTCGTCATCAGAGGTGGCGATGGTTTTGATGGCGTTGTGGTAAAGCGGCGTGGAGCTGGGCATGGCGTACTTGGACATCTGGGACATCATCAGCGAGAGGGGGTTCTGGGAGGGGGATGGATCTGGAGAGGAAGTAAAAGGCATGTTGGGATTCATGGTGCTAGGGGTGTTACTGGCTGGTGCGGAGGAGCTGCTCCGAGGCCCGGAAGGCAGAGAACCTGCAAGCGAGAAAGAGACCAGCTTAGTACCGCCCGCGCATCGCGGCTTGCTCCCGCCAGACAGCAACCCCGTCCCCTCCTTCCGACGGCTGTGGCCAGAGGAGGCCGCACGACGCAGAGCTGGCACAGCTCAGCACCCTCTGGATTCTGAAGAGGCCTGCGAGGACTCCCTGCTCCAGAACGGCAATGGACTTCACTTCAAACTGCCCCTGACCGCCCAGCACAGACACGTCTTGTGCCACCCATATCGCGGAGCGTGAGCGGGGGCTGAAGTAAAAGCCGCTCTCTTTGCCCTCCCCTCTGCCTGAAAGGGCCCTGTTGGGACCCCTGAAGAAAAGACTCGCTCCACGAGACGCAAGGGCACGTGCAGGCACGAGCGTCTCCCCGGTCCTGCCAGAGCACGCGGGCTGGAGAGGAATGCTGCCCGCACGCCCACCCCAACCGAGCGCACACGCGTGCTCGCAGACGAGACACCCGGCGTACCCTGATCCAGTCCTCCCATGGAAGCTGACGAGTTCATGCTGAGAGCCTGCTTGCTCTGGTTGACTCCCGGGCTGGGCATGGTGGCTTTGGGAGACGGCACCCAACCAGGGGAAGGAACGGCCATAGAAGGGGACTTCAGGCGGCTCGGTGAGCCAGTTGGAGACCGGACGTTCAGCGAGGAGCTCATCACCTGGGGGGACTTGAGGGGCCCGGACTGGTTTGAAGGCGGCATGCTGACCATCTGCGAGGGCGTCTGCGGGGACTTGAGGTTGGCAGAGGGGGAGGTGACCAGCGGCGAGTGCACCTGGCTGAGCGTAGGAGACTTGAGGTGCCCCATGCTGGGGGAGTTCATCTGGCCGATGTTGATGGTGAGGTCGGAGGGCCGGCGGCCCAGCCCCCGGGCAGGCGCCGGGTGCATGTTGGCCAGGTTGCCCCCTTGCGTGGGAGCGGGATTGGAGGCCGGAGGCAGAGGGATGTGGCTGAGCCTGGTGGTGCCACCAATGCTCCCTACAGGCATGGCACCCTGCTCAGGGCTGAACATGTCCGAGCCGCTGCCCATCTCCTGGGGCACGCTGGGGTAAGGCCCTTGCCCGCCCGAGAAGCCTTGCTGTCCTTGGTTGGGGAACTGGGAGGGAATCATCATTTTCTGGGGTCCCCCCAGCATTGCACCGCCATTGCCGTTCTGAGCCCTCACCCTGGCCAGCTCCTCGGGGCTCACGCCCTGGTGGGCCATCATGTCGGGGCCCCTCATCTTCTGCGACATCATCATCTGCTGCTGCGGGGTCATCTGGACGTTGAGGTTCATGTTCATGTTCATGTTGACGTTCATGTTCATGTTGAGGTTGCCGGGACCCATGGGAGTGTCCATGTCCCGAAGGCCCGACTGACTCATAGGGGGGCTCAGCATCCCCCGAGTGCCTGCAAAATCCATTCCCATCGGGGCACCGCTCAGGCCATCCCCCGGTATCTGCCCAGCGAACATGGATGGATCCATCTGCCTGTGAGCCTGCATCATCCTCTCCATTTCCATGCCCTGGCTCATGGAGTTGCCGGACATGCCCATGGGCCTCTGCATCGCCACTGGGCGCTTCTCCATCAGTTGATGCCGCAGGATCTCCTCCCTGGCACGGGGATTCATGAACCTTTCGGGGTCCCCTTGCCCCGACGGGTAGGGCAGGGTGCCCTGCGGGAAGTTCCCGGGGCCTCCCATAGGAGGCATATCGTCGCTCCATCCCATGCCGGGCCTGACGGGCCTCTGCATGGCGTTCATGGGCCCAAGAGCATCCAAGGGCATGTTCTGCATCCCTCCGAAGCCAGGCACTCTCTGCATTTGATTCCCAGGGAACCGCGGACCTGGGAAGGGCGGCCCTCCCCGCAGCTGCATGGGGTCCTGCACGTCGATGGGCCCCCGCAGCTGGCTGCCCATCCCCGGCGGCCACTGCTCCCCGGGCTTGCTGTGGTAGGGCGGCGGGGGCCCGCGCATCATCATGCTCCCCATCGACTGTGGGATCATGATCTCCTGCATGGGCCGGCCGTGGATGCTGATCTGCTCCTCTTTCCGTCGCTTTTCCTCGTAGTACTCTTCCTGCAACTTCCTCCAGGCCACTTGCTCGGGTGTCAGGCTGTCCTGGTTCAGCCGCTGCATCATCATGTTCATCTGCTGCCCCATGTCCGCACCGGGGTGGTGGGGCACCTCGTGCTCCAGACCGGGCCCGCCGAGGCTCTGCGTCTGGGAGATCATGGACTGCAGAGGCTCTTCGTACTTCTTCATGTTGGCGGGGGGCGCAGGGGGCTGCGCGGGGGCAGCCTGCGGCTGAGGGCCTGTCCCACCCTCCCCGGCGTTTTGGCTGGACTTCATGAAGGGCTCGGCCTCCCCGCTGCGCAGCAGCAGGCGCTCAATGTCCCGCAGGGTCTGCAGAGAGCGCTCTCGGTGCTCCAGCTGCTCCTTCGAGAGCCCCTCCGAGTTCATGGGGTTCCTGGGGCCCAGGCCCGCCTGCCCGTTCCCCGGCATCCCCGGACCCGGGCCCTCCCCAAGGAGGCCGGAGCCGGACGTGGCGGAGGAGTCCACTGGCCCGGGCTGCATGGCGCTGGCAGACGCGGTGGGCGTATTTGGGTGGTTACTTCCAGGCTGGTTGCTGCCGCTGCTGTTCCCCAAAGAGTTGGGAGTCAGGTCTCTCCGGACATCTTCGCTTGTCCCTTCCTGGGGCAGGCTGCTGGCTGCGGGCAAAGGTGTTTGACCGACGGCCTGAGGCTGCGGCGGAGGCTGCGGTGGGGGAGGCTGCGGCTGCGGCTGACTCGCTTGAGGTGCCGGCGGCTGGGACTGTGGAGTGTTGGCAGCAGGAGGGTTAATCGGAAGCGGCTCAGCAACCCCCAGCACTTTAGGAGCTGGTGCCTGGCAGAGAAAAGGGAAATTCGTGTGAGCAGGAAAGACCCTGGATAGGTAATGCTTCCCCAGAGAGGGAGACCTCTCTGTCCCAAAAAACGTGCCCCGTGGCAGTTCTCCTTTGTTCCCTGCGGGGAAGCAGGAGGCCCCGTTACACTCCCTGGAAACGCACAGTCGGGCACTGCCCACGGGGCTGCGGGGCCACGTACCGCATCCCATCCCAAACATTTCACAGTGTGCAGCAGCTAGGACTTGCTCCAAAGAGGTTCCACAGCAGAGCAGCTTCCCAGCCCAGTGAAAGGGCGTTCTGACAACCCCTTCCTCCACAGCGGAGCCAAGAACCGCAGGAGAATGGCCACGCTGGAAGGAAAGGCTCAGTGGTCAGCGGCACGTGCCGAGAGGAGCGTTTGCTCCGCAGCTGGTATACCTGGTCTAGCTTTGCCCGTGGGACGTTCTGCTGGTGGTAGGCCAGAATGGAGTCAGCTCGGCCCTGCAGGACAGCTTCTGCAGCTCTGGGGAGAGAGTACAAACTGCTGGAGAACAGGCACGGTGCCCCATCCCACCCATCCCAGGCCCCAGGAGCCACCTCCCCTCTTCAGCCCGGGGGAAAGAGGGAAATCTCTGGAGGTCACCGAGAAGGCGGGATGTTCCCCGAGTCCTCCCACCTGTCCTGCACGAGCCCCAGGGAGGTTCTCCAACCAAGGATCGCTTACCCTGGAATTTCCCTCTGCCCACGCCCTGTGAGGAGCACTCGGCTCTGCCTCGTGCCTGCTGCTGCCCTAAGGTGGCTGTCGCCGAGGTGCTCTGGGATCTGTCACACCAAACCCGCGGTGCAGCAGAGCTCTACAACCAAACAGCCTCGCTAAGGCTCCACGGCTGAGACGAGGCAGGACAGAAGGGAGGAACGGAGCAGAGAATGCCAAGCGTTACACGGCACTCCTCATGACGCCCAGCCCCTTAGATACTTCCGAATCGGACCCACAATCCACACGGCTTTGGGGGAATCCTCTCTTTGGATGAGGACTAGACACGCCCGACGGCATGTGTCGCAGAACGCGCTGCTGGGCATCGCTGGCAGAAAGCATGCTTTAAGATCAAGTCTGCCCACCAGCAGTACCTGCCAGCAAACTTCCGGAACCTCGCTAGCGGACGGGGCTTACTGCTTACGTGTTAGCCAGGTGCGTCGTAAAGACGTAAACGAACTGCGAAGGCTGCTTTCCTGCTCCACCGCCTCCGCCCGCCGCAGCGTCTGCCCGCAAGCCGGGGGCAGCACTGTGGGGCGCGCTGGAAGACGCCGTCTCGCTCAGGTTGGGCAGCGGGTTGGGCCCTGGGCCGAGCTGCGGGGCTGCGGACATCGCAGGGTCTGCTACATTACAGCCTGCGGGCACAGGAGACAGACAGGTGAGATGGGCAGAGCCACTGCCTGGCCCCTCCCGCCCCCCAGCACAGGCCCGGGGGTCTCCCTGCTCCCCACCCACGGGCCCAACATCCCAGTGCAGGCACCGCACACAGAGTGGCACAAGGAATCGCCCGCTGTCGCTAGATAATCTTCCTCATTAACATTACACGCACAGCAGTGACCAGGAGCGTAGGGTGCCTTCCCCTCGCCCCCCACCCGCCATCCCTGGCATGGACTCCTGGCATTGCCCGGCTCCGGATCACACGCAAGGCACAGGGGGACATCCCGGAGGGGATGGCCACGGGGTCTGGCAGGCACAAAGGCCACCACTGCTCGGTTTCAGACACTTCCATCAGCTGTGGCCCCGCAAGACCTCGCTCTGTTCTCTCAGATACTCTTCTCCCTGTCGCAATTTGAAAGTAAACTGAATTCTAGATTCCAAAAATCAAAGAGTTTTGATGCTTTTGGAAAACAGGAGCGAGGGCAACGCATCTCGTGTGGTCCGGTTGCCGCCATCACCATGGCAGGCACGCTTCACCAGATTTACGCCAGGCATGCTTTCAAGGCAGAAATTCTGCCGCTGGTGTAGCCGCAGCAAAGTAGAGCAGGGACCTCAACACCTTCCCCTCCAGCACCTCGGCAGCATCTCCACAAAACAGGTCCCACACCCCACTGTGTGGCCACAGAGGCTCTCACAGCCCAATGACCCACCGTCCCACGCACCCGCAAACTGGGCACGCGCAGGCAGAGCTGAAGGCGCCAGCGCCACCTGCGCGGCCGAGCTGCAGGCCGGACCTGGCTTTATCCCAGCTCCTGGGCCGGCGAGGAGGCAGACACTCACTGTGTGCACTGCTGATGGGCTTGTCGTCCTCCTCGCTGTCCGGCCCAGAGCACCATTCATCCCCGCTGTACGGCTGCTTCCTCTCCAGCACGCACCGCCGCTTGCTGCGGGGAGCCACCTCACCTGCAAAGGGACAGAGCTTCAGAGGAGCCGCGGAGACCCGGCAGGGGCTGGGAAGGCTGGGGCCCTGCCCGCTGCGTGCCGCACGCCGGCACTGCACCGGGCGAGATGCCTCACAGCGACACCCCCCCAGCCCTGGTAAAGAGCCGAAGCACCCGCTGGGTCCGGGCTCCTTGTCTGTGCGGCCAGCCCCGCCACGACGCTCCTGTCAGAGCAACCGCTTCGGAATGGGATCTCCCTCTTACTGTCTGCAAACTCAGGGCACATCCAAACCCTAAACTTACAGGGGTCTGTGATTTAGCAACTAAAACCTGAAACTGGAACGGGAGGGCACGTTCCCATCCTCTGCGGCACGAACACTCAGAGGCACGAGCCAGAACAGCAGCTCCGTGTTTGGGGACTGAGCGCGAGTCTCGGTTGGAACCAAGGGCACCGCTGGGATTTCTCCTCTGTCAACCCCAGCCCCTAAAGATGCTCAAGCGTCCCACGCAGCCGCTGAGCGCAGCGCTCGGTGGAACGCAAGAGGCTACAGGGCAGGCAGAGGGTTTGGAAGCGCTGACTCAGCCCTTTTCCAGAAGCCGCGTGCTGTAACAGAAGAGTCATCCATCGCTGACAAAACCACAGAACTGTTCAGACAGCGACCCTCACAGCACCTCCTCACTAACCACGACCCAGTTGTCGGGCAGCTGCAAGAACACCACAAAGGCAGCTCTCTGCCAACAGTGAGGAAACAGAAAACAACTCAACGTGCTCCCGAGTTAAAAGTCTGCACATTGCAAAGCGGGGGCGTTCGGAACTGTTTCAGGGAACCGCGCTCTTGCTGAGCCGGCCTTGGTAGCCCACGAAAACCAGAGGCCCAGATTCCCAGTGTAACAAACGGCATAGGGAACGAAATGCAAGGACGATGCTCAGCCACTCTGGTCCCAGAACCAAGGATGTGACACGCAGCGATGCAGACACGCAGGCAGCCAGGACAAGCCCAGACAGAAGCCATAGCACAGAAACCCAAGATGCTCACAGCTGCTCCTATCCCAGGTCCTGCCAGGACGCTTGGAGCAACTGCAAGGAGGACGTGTTGAGGCACGGTTCAGGAGAGTATTACCTTTTGATTCTGCGTCCTGCGAAGGGGTGCTGGCTTCTCGCTGTTCTCCGGAGTCCACCGAGATGCTTCGTTCCCGTTTCACCTTGCCCTTCAAGGAGCTGAAGTTTGGAACAGCGTTCTGGCTGTTTTTCAGTCCAGAGTTGCCAGGAGAGATCTGAGTGGCCTTGCCGCCATGGCTGCCCGTGCCCACACCCTTCGCGCCCAGGTTGCAGGTGGGTGCTTGGCTCACGTTGTGGTGCTGGGCCGGGGCACCGCTGCTGCCTGCCTTGCCATGGCTGGGCAGTTTGTTGTCAGGGTGCATTGGTTTGGCTAAAGCTTCCCACAGCGCCAGTGGAGGGAGCTCCCAGGCCCTTCGGTCAGAAACCTGCAAGAGAAGAGGGCAGCGAGTCAACGGGAGCCCCTTGCGTGGCCGCAGCTGACAGGGGCACTGCCCAGGGCTGGGGCGCGGGGGCTGCGGCTTGATCGCAGCACCAGACGAAGCCTGCGGCGAGGCTCAACCCAGACCCGCTTCTGCCGGGAACCAGCCCGGGCCCCTCTGAGCTACGGATGCTGCCCCACCACCGCGCGCAGACAAGCGGCACTCTCCCACCCAGGCACGGCAGGCTCTCAAACGACAGCTCTCGTTTCAAACGCCGTGATGAGAACGGGGCGCTCCATAATAGCCTGGCCTGCTGCTGAGCGGAAGGATCCTCGCAGCTATTTCGCAGGTGTCCCCACAGCTCAGACAACTTTGCAACCCTGAACCGAAATCTGGTGCCCTGCTGGTTTCAGGAACCCTGCTGCTGCTAAATCAGGTTCCTCCGCTCTGCAAAACACACAAGAGACACCGGAGCAGACAGAAAATGGTCTCGGTGGAAGCCTATGAAGAGAAAGCCGGGACTGGGTACGGAAAGACTAAGAGGAGGCGGTGGCAGTGGGTTGCAAAGCAAGGGCAGAGCCGGGAGTGTGGCACTCGTCAGCTGAGCGGTGTCCCCGTCTCTCCCTGAGGGAGAGTTCCTGCTCCCGCTCCAAGGCCCTGGCTGGGGGAGCGTCCACCGTGGCAGCAGCCTCCAGCCCAGCAGGATGACGCAACGTGCGGCGGGCCTGCCGCGAGAGCAGCATGAGGCTCTCCTGCTCCGGACCCAGCCCAGCTTTCTGAGCAGCCCCGCAGGCTGAGGCAGAGTGTTTCGGGGCAGAGGCGGTTAGGGACGAGCACGCAGGCTTCTGGGCTGGAGGACGTGCAGCAGCCCTCCCCACAGACCCGTTTGCCTTGGAGTCTCTTAGGCCTGCGCTGGGATTCCTCCCCTTGGACTCTGCACGGGCATTATGGTGACTGGGACGCAGCTCTGCGGTACCCGAGCGCATCGCATGTTCTGGAGGGCTGCTACTAACCCTGGCAACTGCTGGGTGCATCCCTCCTGGCCTAGGAGTACCTCCCACTCGCAGCGAGTAGCCTTCTTCAACATGGCACAGGCTGTGTGGGACATCAGCCAGCCTCACCTCAGGGGCTACCGGCGCAGGCAGAGGGCGGCCTTGACCTCTGGACGCGGCTCTTGCGCGCTGACTCTTCCTGGCCTGAACCGTGCTCACCGCTAAGCCCTCGGAGACGGTCCCGGCGCAGAAAGACGCACGTCCCCGTGAGAACTGCTCCTCGTTTTCTTCATCTAGAGGACGTAACTCGTCCTGCTGGGGGGGCTCCACGCTCCTCTGCTACGGCCTCCTCGCTACCCGCCGGTGATCCCAAAGCTGCAGACCCCAAAGCCGGGCCTGCTGTCACAGTCTTCTCTACTTCTCGGGGAGCAGGAGGGAAGGAGAGTAAACCATGTGTTCGTGAAAGCTGAGGCACTACTCTCTGTTTGCTTACGTCTGCTACGTGCTTTGCACGACGCCCCCACGACGCACTCAGAAACCTTTCCTGTGCGCAGGCAGAGAAATTTCCCAGCACGCGGGGGTTACTGGGCCCGTGGGCTGCTCCTCCCATCTGCGCCGAGCAGGCCAGATGCTGCGCACAGATTTCTCCTGCCACCCAGGGAGAGGAAGCACCAGCTCCAGACCAAACCCCGCAGCTCTAAACAGCGCCGCAAGAGCTCAGCAGCACCATGCGCGCTGCTCCTGGCTTGCCGAGGGCGAGCCTGAGGACGGACCAGTGGCAAAAGCCAAGGGCTCGCCCTGCTAGGGCAAAGCACCGTGCCTGGAGCCGCAGGGCAAGGCACGCTCGGCTCTGCTCTGCGTCAGTAACCCCCGAATGCGGCGACGGCCACAAGGCACAGGCTGCAGCTTGCCATCAGCGCGTTCCCGGCCTGCGCAAGGGACTCCTCAGCACCTGCCTCCCTGCGAGGCAAGGCTGAGCTGGCGGCGGGCTGGCACGCTGCGGCGCCTGGCGCAGCGCAGCCCGCACGCACAGCGCTATTGCCCAGGCGTTCCTCGTTAGTTAGTGGGATGGCTGGTGTACAGCTTGGCCCATCATCGCTTCCTAACTAGCCAGGTGTTAGTATCTCCCTCCTCCTCCGCCTCCTCCCCACACACCTCGCGAGGGCTCTGCGCTAGCCCGGAGGAAGACGGTGAGCCTCGGCGCTGATTAATTTTCACAGCGCATAAGGGAGTTGCTAGCCCTTTAAGTGTCAGCCAGGCTCGCTCGCTCGCTCTTCTTCTCCAGGGACCTATTAATAGCAGCTGGAAAGATCACATCACTCTCTGGATATTTATACCCCTCATTCCACACCAGGAGAGATTTATGTCAGAGCTGCCGTCCCAGCGCCTGCCCAACTGCTCTGTCAGACCGCGCGCAGGGGGAGGGGAGCAGCGTGGGGAAGGAGACGCGGAGAGGGCAAGCGGGGAGGAGGAGAAGGTCCATATGGCACAAGCTGCTGCGTTAGGCAGACGCGCTGCCTGCAGCCGCTGGCCAGCCAGCCGCAGGGAGCCTTCGCCCCGCTGGAAGAGGCCGCTGCCAGACAGCATTCCGGAAAGCCAGCCCTGCGGCAGCTCCCGCTGCTGGTGGCCCGCAGCCCCCGCCTGCTGCGCCGTGCTCGGTGATCTTTGCAACGCGCTGCGCCGCAGTCCTGAGGGTCACGAACCGACTGACGCCAGGCTGCGGCTAGACCGGCCGAGGAGGTGCCACCATCACCATCCCCATCGACGACAGGCTGCGAGACGCCTGTGGCACATCTGCACGGACACGGCATCGCCTTCCAAAGAGATCCCAACGTGCTTCACCCAAAACGCCCAGCAGCACAACCCTAGTACAGCGTAGCGCGGGCATCCCAGTACCCCGGGGAGGGAGGAGGAAAACCGGGGCCCCGCTAAGAGCACGCCTGCAGAGCCCGGGGACTGACGCTCGGGATGCAGCCCCGTCCCTCTGGCTCCAGGTCAGATTGCAGGGAACACACGCATCGATCCCGAGGGACCTGGCAGCCGCCACGCTGAGACCGTGCGGCGCTGCCTGCAGCGCGGACGGGCCTCACGGCTGCGAGGTCCCTCCAGAACATTACATTTTTGGGGCAGCTATCTTCTTCCTTCGTTTTGGGAGGAGGCCGGTACTCCGGGGAGGACATCCAGTGCCTCGCCTCAGCCAGCTGTGGGACGGAAAGCCACACTGGGCGGAGGGGGTGGCCCTGGCTCAGCCTTGGGCAGCTCTCCTCTTCCAGCCTTGACCAGGACTGACCGCACTCCCCTCGCAAATCCTAATGGGAGCAAGGCCAGAGGCAGCTGCCTGCAGATTCTGCTCCGCTGTCGGGAGCGGCAACAGTGGGATCCTGCTGCAGATGCACGGTGGGGACCCCCCCTGGCCTCCCATCTGCCTGGCTGCCGCGCGCCGATAGCCATCTCGATTGCTGCCTGCTCCTTGCACGCATCCCCGGATTCAAACCAGATTCCTGCCGGCGTGCCACACATCTGGGCCGCAGAGAGGAATCAGTTAGAAAGCAGATACCCGGAGCAGACATGGGGAGACTCCCGATCCAAACCATCCCAAAAAGAACAGGCCAGAAAGGAGATTGCACAGAAATCTGGCTCCCTCTGCAACTCAGCAACACGCCCAGCGCAGCCCAGCCCTTTTAAAGACAATGGCAAACTGAATTCCCAGCGGCCACAGCAAGGAGCCGAGGCTCCCGGCTTCTGCCCCCGCGTCCGCGAGTGACCCCGAGCCAGACGTACTCTTTGGGTGCCTCGATCCCTCCGTCACTAAACGGGGGGACGATCCAGCCTACCTCACGCGGGGAGGGCGGCTTACAGGCACAGTCGAGACCTCTGTGAGGGAAGGGCTACATCGAAACGCAGAGGCAGAGCATTTGCGCCTGGCACGTCTGAAAAGCCACAGCTTTCCACCAAAGCCTGGGACTTCAGCAGACAAGAAACCTCAAAAGAGAACAACAAAACCTGCTTTCAGTACGTCTCCTCCAGTACGGTCTGAAGAGCAGCAGAGGGGGAGGAAGCTCCGGGCGAGGAGAGTCTGGGCTGACATATTCCCAGTCCCGGAATTGCTAGCTGATAGTTCAAGAAACCTGAAACCCCACTGCGTTCCCGGAGGACTTTCTGGTGAATCATGCTCCCGCTCGCTCCGAAGGACGATAACACAGATTCCCAACATCGCCGCAAGAATGCGGAGCCCGCGCCCGCCTCCCGACAGGGCAGGAAAGCCTCCTGGCTGCCGGCCTGCCTGCCCCGCAGCTTCCCCATCCCGACGCTGGCCGACACGGCTGCCATGCTATCCCAGTCGGGAGAACGGCGAGGGAGGAAGCTGGGGCACCAGTCACAACAATTCAACAGCAAGGAGCTTCGCCGCGCCTCCCTCCTATCAGATGCCGGGGAGAGCTCTTGCGAAACCCAGATGGCTGCTGCCTCGCGCACACGGCCAGGACCAGAGCCCAGGCCTCCTGAGCTGTGCCGATGTGCCCGCGGCCCACCAACAGCCAACGTACCAGGCGAGACGGGTCGTGATGAGCGATGATGCGAACAGAGTCACCAGCCCCTCTCCGCCAGCCAGGCCAGGCAGCGACCAGAGCCGGCTGCCGCTGCAAACACCCTCTGGCACATCACCCCGGCTGGCAGCTACCCACCCGCTCGCTACGAGCGGCGATCCTGGGACAAGCCCGGTCCAAACCGTCCCGTGGGCACCACCGCAAACTCGGGCGGAACACCGTGGCTTTGGACATGAGAGGTCCCAGCAAGCTCCAGAGCTTCCTGAAGAAAGGCATCAGGCACAGAACAGCAAAAGGGAGACCCCAAAGACCCGCCGCCCCCTCCTGAAAGACCTCTCACCCCAGGCCTGGACGAGACCCCGGGCACACTCCTAACACCGCTCCTAGACTGCCACTCCTCCCAGGGCTAACAGCAGCGGGGCTGGAGCACCTCCAAGGAAATACCACGCTACTTCATTACGGTCAGAATATTTCACGGAGGCAAAGACTGAGGCAGACGTTCCACAAGCAAGACTTCTCAAGTCCGAGACTCTCGGATCATTTCTAATTTGAGAAAAAGACCAGGATCAGAAACTTGACCTTTTCCATGCAAAAACGGTTGTTCCGAAACAACCCTTTTCGCCAGACCATTCAATGGGTTTTGAGTCTGCTCCAGCAAGAAACAAAACCCTCAAAACCAGTAGCGAAACAGCACTGCTGTCACCCAGCCAGCTCCAGCCAAGAGTCAGCGATGGGCTCCACAGCCAGACGAGCCCTGGAACCCCCCCGAGCCCCACGAGCGCAGCTCCGAGCCAGCACGCTGTTCAGCAACCACCGATGGCGGGAGCGGCTCCCCAGCCCCTGTCCAGCAACGCCCGCCCGAGCGAGTTTGCAGCCAGAACGGCCTTAACCCTGGCTGCTGCTGCCAAAGGCGCTCTCGCCCGAGCCCCGCTTCGGCCGGCCGGCCCCGGGGACGTCGAGAGGCAGGCAGTTCCGTGGAGCACAGCTCCACCGACACGAGCCGTCCGTTTGGAACGCGTCCGGAAATCATCTTGCTCTTACACCGCCAGATGGACAGCCCAAAGCAGCCCGATTTCTCCTCTGTTCTGTTCTCGGATTCTTCTCACGCCTTTTTAAAGGGCAGAAGAGCTGGGACCCTCACCAGCTGTATGGGAGGAGAGAAGACCTGTAGAGAGAACTAACGCTCTGTTGGGTCCCACCAGGTCTCAGTCATTTTGGCAGGCCTCCTGCACCCCACCGGTGTTAGAAAAGCTCTCTCTAGCGCTTCCTTGCCCCCGGCTCAACCGTTTCTCCAGACTGCTTACTGCACCCCCAGGCAGAGCCTGGCTTCCTGGCCGCGCTCGGGGAGTCTCCAGGTCTGTCACCGAATTTGCAGATCCTTCCAGCTTCTCAGTCCAACTGGCACGTTCCCCACAGAAACCCTGCATGTGCCAGACATTACTCGACAGCCGCACGCGGCTCTACGGGGACGGTAACGGGGAATTATTTCACACACCGGCTCGTGCGACCTGCTGGGGACAGGCCAGCGAGAGCCCTGCAGGAAGCTCCGGTGCCCCGCGCGCGGGGTGGGCACAGCTCCCCGCACGCCGCAGCTCGGCGGCTGCGATGGTCTAACAGCATCTAGCAGAGGTCAGGAAGGGAGCACAGCCAGGAACCTCTTCCAAAGGTACTGCTGCTGCTCAGGGAGCTTCCATTTCCTCCGAGGCAGGGACTCTTTCCGCAGCATGCGAAATCTGTCCAGAGTCACGGCCGCTGTGACAGCCGGGCGCGCCCCACGCCGCGAGGAGACGCCAGCAGCCTGGCTCGGGCAGGCAGCAACACCGGGGTACGCCAAACACTTCTGCAGCAGGCACCTCGCATCCGACCCCCTCAACCGCTCACCGCCAGCTGTCCCGCTACACCAGCGGCACTCAGAGATGAGACCCTGAAAACCCAGCGTTCCCAGGAATATCGCAAGGGAGCCAAGCCTTGCCGAGTCACGCGTGTCGGGTAAACGCCTGACGCAGCTACGCCTGCGAGGAGGGTCTGCCAGCTGCGTCCGGAGCCCAGGAGCTGCTCTGGATCCTTTGGCAACAACCAAAGAAGCCCGTGAGATGCCAGCAGCGCGCAGGACTGGAACCCAGCAGTGCTGGAGCGTCCGAAGGAGCTCCCGAGCCTTAACACAACAGTTTCTGCTCTTCTTTATCGCAGAAAGCCTCTCCCCAGGGCTCTGTGACAGACTAGCCATCGCCAACCAGGACGCCACGCTTGGTCCCCTCCCTGCGCACTGTCCCCAAGCCAGAGACTTAAGGGTTCCAGAGCGCCACGGGGTCCGCTGCCCATGGCTGGTCCAGCTTCATGCCGGGTGAGATTTTCTGGGGTGTCACACCCAGCGCCCCATCTCTGGGCCTGCGGTGGAGACTGTGGGACAAAGCCACTAGGTGTCACCGTCACCCAGGGCAGCCACATCCTCGCCAGGGCTGAGCACAGGCGAACTCGCTGCACCTCCTGCCAGCACGGAGGCACCTGGGCTGGTGCGGGGGCTTTGTACCCAGACCACTGGCTTCCTCACACCCCAGCCCTCCAACTGGGGACTCCGCGGGGTGCGGAGGGGTGTGCTGGAGGGCAGAGCCACGCGCTGTGTCCCTGCAGCAGACGCTCACCCCACTTCCTCAGAAAAAGGCAGCACTGAGAGGCCTGTGGCACACTGCGAGCGAGGCTGGACATGCTGTACCACCCTACAGAACATCTCCCCGAAACAGCAGCTCCCTTCGGGCCTGGCAACGCAAGCTCAGGCCACTTGCCAACCGAAGAAGGGCACAGCCTCTGCAGACAGAGCCCCGGCAGGAAACTCCTGTGCAGGGACGCCCCTGCCACTTCTGAATGCCGCGTACCCCAGCTGCGCCGCACGGCACGACCGGCAGCGGAACAGGCAGGTTTGCCTCTGCGAGGGCTCACGGCAGAGGAAATAAGACATTTTAAGCCACACGCAGGAAGGCTTGGGCCGCCAGCCCTACTTTGGCCTGACTGTATGCATTTTTTGGACCACTCTGTGTCCCAGGGTCCTCGGCCCGCTCTCGCAATAGGCAGGAGCTGGGGAAGAACTGGGCTCCCTTCCTGCACCCCGTCCTGGTGCTAAACGCAGCGTGCAAGGGACAGACCAGCAAACGGCCCGGCGTGCAGCATCGCGTCTGCACACGTGAGCACACGTATGTGCCCCAGCTCACCGGGGAGGGGGAGCCGGCAGGGAAACGTGGGGAAAGCCAGGCCGGCTCCCCCAGCACCTCACCCCCACGGTGCCCGCCGCCAGCCTGGACGCCGAGGAGAGGCAGCGGGTCGCCAAGCGCCCCTCCGGCGTCACAACCAGCATGCCGGTGGGCAGGGAGCCTGGGCTCTATATTTAAACCCCGCTGAGGTCACTTCCTTTTCCCAGCAGCTCCCGCCAGCCCCCACCTTGTCGCCTGGTATTTGCATGCCACCATGACTAAGGCACATGGGGGTTTAAGGTCAGAGGGGAAGCGGCCACGCATCTGCCTCGCAGGAAATTCCACCCCGGGAAACCCTTCACCTTGCCCGGCGCGGATCGCGTCGGTGCGGGCAGCGGAGGTCCTGCCGCCAAGCAGTGCTGGGCTGGAGAAGGAGGAGAGACCTCGAGGAGCGGGGAGCCCCTGCTCCCCCCGGCTTTACCCTCAGAGGCTGGGCTCACACCCATCTGGAGAGGGGGTTCCCCACTGCGCACCCCGAAAGGGCAGCACCTCCGCCCCCTGCTTCACCTCTCAGAAGCCTCCTCCGCACCGCGAGGTGAAATTCCCCAGCTTCTCCTGCTCAGGGGGTGCAGGAGGGCTCCTGCCGCTCCTCCAGCCCCATGCCTGCGGCTCAGGGGAGGCTTTGGGGTTTGCAGCATCTCTGTGGCCAGAGCCCAGGCGCCCAAACTCAGCTCTGCAGCACTTCTGCTTGCATTTGGTACAGCAACTGGGGCCACCATGCGCTCCCAGCTCAGCCCCTGGCCTCCACGCTCACCTCTAGCCACGCTGTTCTTCAAGAACCAGAACATACCAAAAAGAAAAGTTATTACATCGGGGAAGATCGGGGTATGAAGGACGGGGAAGAGCGCAAAGGCTGCCTCACAGGGGAAGCGGAGAGGACAGAGCTTGTGGATGCAGGCTATGACATAACTAAATCAGCTGTGGGTTTGCAGCCGAGCTGACCAGCGATGCTCACACCCCATCTATTAGGTTTCAAAGGTCTCGGCCGCCTGGATTACCGAGGCGATTCGCATGTCTCTGAGCTAGTGTGAGACGCGCCGGGATCGACATCTCCGAAAACCCACAGTCAGAAAGTCTCCCGTACGCGGTCTCGGCATGCCAGCCAAACGCCTCTTCCTATCCCTCATCCCACGGATTCCGAAGAGGAAATCTGTGACAGAGCAGGGGTGCCGAGGCAGCCCTACGATCCCTGGAGTCGGCTGGTGGGGAAGCAAGTGTGGCAGAAAGCCACTACCAGAAGATGGGCAGTGCAGAGCGGCCAGCAGAGAGGGACGCAGGCGTCCAGCTCCTCCGGCCGGTGACAGGGTACTCGTTGTCCCCTTAGGCGCAGGGACACCCTGGCTCCGAGCCTGCACCCCGACAGCGTGAGCACCCAGCGAGGCATGCCTGCGCCCGCCAAGGCTGCGCCTCTACGACAACAGGAACCAGAAGCCACAGCAGACCACGAGCAGCTCATCGGCCCGCGATCACGTTACAGGACAGGAAGGAAGCAGGCACTTTGATCAGGCTGGAATCGCTTTAAACAGCTTCCACGCTGATACCTCAGCCACTGGAATTAGCACCCCAACACCCCAAACGTCCTGTTCCTAAAGACGCGTCCTGCTCTGGCACGCGCGGTGGGGCCAGAGCGACGCAGCCGCTGGCGGCCGCGCCGGGGCCGGACGAGGGCTGCTCCCAAGGAGAGGTCACGGCAGCGAGCAGGCTGGCAGCAGGCAGAGCCTCCCTGCGCCTTCTCAGAGGAAATCAGGGCTCAGCGGGGCCCTGCCTCTCCGCGTACGTCGTCACTGCAGGCGTGTGCTGGCTGTCCACACACCGGCACCAACTGGCGGTTTGGAGGGTGCTGGCGGAGGGGCTGGCGCTCCCGCACAGCTCCCCTCTCCCTGCTCGAGGGTGGCAGGCGCTGCACCACCGCCTCACGGGACCCCCGCTCCACGCAGGCTGGTGTCGGGCAGGCAGAGGGTTGGCGATGCCCAGGGAGCTGCAGGCAGCTGCCTCCTCGCCCTCCCAGGAACAATGGGGCCATTGTGGGAGGCCGGGCAAGTGTGGGCAGATCCCCGGGACTGGCACGTACCCACGGGTGGGTCGCTACCGCCTGGCGCTCTCCTCCTCCGCCCAGGTAGGAGAGCGGTGGCTGCCAGCCCTTCCCACGGGCCCAGGAAGAGCCCACAGGAACGCTGCGCCAGCACGCCCGGGGGCCCCGCCGAGCGACCCCGCTCCCACCAATTTGTCTGGGTACAAAACGCAGCCAGACAGCCACATGCACAAAGCTGACAGCCGGCACCGGCACGCAGCAGAACAGACCATGAGCCGGCTGCTGAGCGCTGCCAGCGCCGCACCTGGGTCTCCAGCAGGATCAGCGGCGCTCTCGGGACGGGCTACACGGGGTCCGGAGCAGAGGAACCAGGATTTTCTCAGCCCAAAGTCTCATTTCAGTGGTGGGAGCAAGTGCTGACCCGGGACCAAGAGCTTCTGAGAAACCTGAGAACTCCTCAACTCGACACACACATGAGCAGTGAGAACACAACTGCGTACGGGGGACGACGACAGTGACTGCTTTCCAAGCCTCCAGTCTGAAACGGCCAAATAAACAAGGGAGCAAGGAGCTCCAACGTACTCCCACCGTCCTGCCGATTTGCATCTCCCGGCCCCAGCACATCAGTGCAAGGTGAACTCGGGACGCTCCGAACTCACACCCCGAAGACGCAGAGCCGAGCCCTGAGACAGTGGCAGCACGGCTGGGAAGTCCCACGCCAAGGCAGGGCCAGCACTGTCGGCTCCCAGGCTTTCCAGCAGAGCCTTGTGCCCCCCTGGGCATGGGACCAGGGTACCAAACAACAAACCCGGCTCGCTGAAGCGTACGCTGAGCATCCGCGTGAAACCCTCGGCCAGGAGCCCGACTCCGGAGCAACGCTCGACCTACAGCCGCTGCACGCTGCCTCCGACGTCCGAAGCAGCTCCGGTGGGTCCACGGGAGCATAGCGGTGCCAAGAGAAGGGAAAGCAGCACCGTACCACTCAGCACAGCCTCCCCCAGGTCCTCACCCCGGTTCGTGCTTTCTGAGCCGGAGCCTTCTCCCCTGCAACTCCCAGCCAACGGTTCTGTCGCTTCTCTACATTTCCCACCCGAGGGCATCGCTTTCTTCCTTGCCCCCAGCTCCGCTCTCCCGCTGCTGTCACTCGCCTCTGCCAAGCCCGCGTCGGGACACGCTACACACGCTAAACACAGCACCGCTTCAGGTCCCACGGGGGAGAGTGGCTGCTCCCAAAGAAATGGTGACAAACAGTCAACGGGAACGCGCCGCGCTCCCGGCTCTGCAGCCAGCTCTGTTCAGCAAACCAGCGCAGCCCGCAGACGGATTTTGCTCTTCCCCTCGAGCAAGAGGGCCCGCGACGAGGGCAGGTGAAAACGTCTGACGGCTCTGACAGGGCAGGGTTTAATTTGTGTATCTTTACAAGACAGCATGCCTGAAAGAAAACACAGGCTCTCCTTCCAACAGGGAAATGGAAGAATCTGAGTAACCTCTGGCAAAAGGAGAAAAACAAAGAAAAGAAAAAAAAAAATCAGGGCAAGAGGGACAAAACAATCTTTGTCCTCATTTCGCTGGTCACGCAAGCACAGGGCAGCCTCAGCACCCGCCGCCCCAGCTTGGACAGGCAGCAATAAGCGCGACCGGCCCAGTTTCACCCAGGCTCATGGAAAGCAGGCTCTACAGCCCAGGGAAAGCTGCGCCTCTGCGCCCCAGAAGAGCTAGAGCATAGTCGGGATTTCCAGACCACGCCGATAATCGGCTCGCAGAACCCAGCGAGGACAGCGTGCCCTCAGAGGTCACCGCTCGACTCCTGCGTTCACTTCAGAGGCGGCTCCTTTAAACGCAGCTCCAGAGACACGCAGGGGTTAAATCTGCCTATAAATATCTGTTCTCAGCAGGGCTGCTGCTCTGAACCCTCCAGCCATCTGTTCGAGCTTTCCCCCATCTAAGACTCTAACATCTGAAACACGCTCACAATTCTTAGGAGCGCTCCCAAAAATAGACCAGCGCCACGGCTCAGCCCCGTCACCCGCGTCTGCGAGCGCAGGGGCCTGCGTGCGCGCGCCTGTGCCGGCACAGGCCCGGAGCGCTGCGAATACGAACACGTCTGCCTCTGCGCCGGCGAGGAGGCCCGCGCCAGCACGGGCCTATTTGCATCCGTGCCGGCGTGGGCGTGCCTGCCTAACCGCAGATCCATGCGAGCTCGCACCAGCATGTTCACACCGGTACCAACCTGCATCTGCACACGTGTGCGCGCTCGTCCCAGCGCGTGGGCGTGAGAAACCGTGGAAGCCTCTCTACCAGGGGACGCGACGGCGGTCCTGCCATGCCCTCTTCCCTGGCGGGACACAGCCAGGCATCTCTCCCGCCGCAGCCCGGCCCCGCTCGGCCTCCGCGTGAGCCAGGGTGTCCTGCGAGGTCCCCGGGCCCCAGCGCTGCACCCCAGACAGCGAGCCTGCCCCACAGCACAGCGGGGCAGGGAAGACGCCAGCTCTCTTGTTCAACGCTTGGCTCAGCACATTCAGCAACCCCACCTCCGGGCACCAGAACCGCGCTGCGAAAGCGAGTAAAGCCTGATCTGCGTGGGGCCGGAGCCACGCCGCCCAGCTCGCATCCAGCTGGGGCTTGCAGGGTGTCCTGCAGCACTCCACAGAGCGCCCGGCACGGCTCCTACCGCAGACACGACAGCTTTCTCCCGGAGCAGAGGGGGCTCCAAGTCTCTCATAGCTCTTTCCAAACATCAGAGGCATCGGTAGGTTCACCCTTCCGACCGCCAAGCCCTTCAGCCTCTCTCCACACAGGCAAATCCAGGAGACAGCGATCATACTCAGGCTCAAAAAGGAAAATGAGAAGCGAGGCGTCAGCTCCCAAACCCGGACACGTTGTCCGGGAGCAGACCGTCCTCCCGAGCATCCTCGGGGCGCCACGCTGTCCACCTGCTCCGCGCCAAGCACAGCTCACACTCCAACACTGTTATTCCGCGGGGTCCACCACAAAGCAGCCCAGCCCTGCCGACACCACGTCGCGGGGCGATGCACGCACAGCCGCGGGGGGGGACAACCAGCGTCCATCCTCCGTGTGCTGACAACAGCCCGAGGATCAGCGAGCAGCAGGTTTTCACCTCTAACTAGTTCCACAAGAGTGATTTTCTCTTCCAGACCGAGTCAAGCCGTAGACAAAGCCTCAAGCACAGAAGTTCCTGGCCGTGGGCCGGGCCGGGGCTGTCTCAGGGCGCTCCGTTTCTGCCAGTCGCTAGCCCCCACAGCAGCGTGGTGGGGAACGCCTGCCACAACGCAGCGCGCACAGCGCTAAACCTCCTCGTCCAGCACACGCGCACAGAGCCCTCCGGTGACAAACCTTGTGGGGGCTCTCCCAGGACTGCACCCGCACACGGGCCGGCGAAGGGACCCAGCCTGCCCCGCCGGTGCTGCACTCCTCAAGTGTCACTCAGCTTTTCCTGGAGCACATTCAAAAGGGAAAGGGCAGAAGGCAGACAGGACCACCACAGTTCTGCTCAGGGTTTGCCAAGCTGCCCGGTCTCCTCCACTCCTCTGATGCGTGCGAGATAGCCAGCTTGCTCCGAGAACCACAAGCAAGACTTCTCAAGAAGCCTAAAATGCAGGTAGACCTTCAACTCGGGTGACAATGTAAATGGAAAGAGCTTGAAATTCCAGCTCCTCATTTCAGCCTTTGACAGGGAGATGTGCTGGGAAACAGTCTCAGCAGACCGAGTCAACACAGCTATGCTCTATTTCTGACAGAGGGGAAAAAAAACCCATTGATCCAGGTATTGATCTGATGCAGGAGTTTGTGTTTGTTTAAAAGTTTGCCCATGGGTCAGACCTTGTTACAAGCATCTTTCCTGGTGACAAGGCTAGAAAGAGACTGTGCCAAAGCCTGGCCACCTGTCTGGGGAGCAGAAGAGCTTAAGCAGTCCCTTGGGAGGCTGCCCTCCTCCACTCCCACACCACTAAAAGCCACGTTGTGGGGTGGCGGAGCACCACAAACATTTTGAGGAGCACAGCGCAGTGAGGGTGTAAACGGGGGGGCGGGGGCTGAAGGCCAGACAGCTTGTCAGAGATTCCAGATGATGAGGTGGAAAGGATTTAAACAGCAGATCCATTCCAGGATTATTTTTCCTCCCCTTTCTCTCAGAAAGAGCAATGGGATTTCAGATCCCCACAGGTTTGCAAACCAACCAGGCAACAGCCCGAGAACCAGGCAACAACCTCGGCAACTGGCAAGTCCTGCTTCCTTCTCTCCAGCGAAAGCAAAAGTAAACAGGTAAGGACCAAGGTCAAGCAAGCACCCACCAACATAGACAGTTTCCAAAAGCACCGCACACAAACAGCTCCTGTACCCGCTCAGGCCACCAGCGGGCTCCACGTTTGGTGGTAAGTAAGGGTCTCCCCTTCGGCACCCAGTCACAGGTGCCCGTGCTCTGCAGCTCGCTCCGAGTTACCATATCCCCTTCCAAACCGCTCCTGCTCTTCTCTCGGTCCCGGGCGTTTGCTGAGGGAATGACCACGAACAAGTTTAAGGAGAAAGCATGGCTACACCAGGGCGTGGTTATTCCATCACTCGGGGTGCTGCTACAGAGCTCCCCTCTTCCCACACCTCCTCAACCCCACAGGCACAAGCTCTTAGGAGACAGGGACGGGACGAGAGGCGAGGACAGGCTGAGGACCAGGCACAAATGGCTGAGGAGATGAATCCCCAGCAGCCACCTCCTGACCTCAAAGCTCCTTCCCCTAGCGCCCAGCAAACGTACAGCATCCATTGCCCTCTGCTCACCATCAGCCCCTGAAATCTCTGCCGGCAAACACCAGATCCCAGCAGCACTTCTCACTTTTCCTCACCGCTTCTGTCCTGCTATCACAGCTCCTGCGGTTATCAGCAGGCGCATGCACACTGCAGCCTTCTCGTAACCGCCTCCAGCTGTGCGGCACAGGCAGGGCCTCCGACCATCGCAGAAGAGGTGGGGGCGCGACTACGCGCGCAGAGAGACGTCTTTTAGAGACCAAGGTAGCTGCTGTTCCCCTCACGGCTGCATTCCCCGTGTGACCTGTGGCAAAGGGGCTCAGCCTTACCGGGAGTCGCAGGCACCCTTCCCCACTGTGCTCTCAAGCCTCCTCGTGCACCCTTAGGTTCCCTTCATTTCAATGGAGCAAAATACTCTGGAAGATTTATTTTGCCTTTTACATTTCTTAGCCCATCACAGCCTTTCCTGCTGAAATAAAAAGCTAGTAAATCAATTTCTCCCCTTCCCTGCCTCTGCTGCCTTGGAAGTACGTCTCGCAAGCGAGCGGTGATATATGGCAGAGGAAGCAGCAAACTAGTTCAGACCAGTGCGGGCATCCTCCAACACCCGCATGGCTCGCGGCAGCCAACCGCTGCTCGCTCTCGTGCAGCCCCCTCGCTGAAGCACACAGAAGCCAGAGCCGGGCTGGAGCACTTGCTGCAATTTATGCATTCGAAACAGCAAAAATCAACATACAAATTAAGAAAATCTGTCTCCAAAACCAACCGGCCAATTTGCATCCGAGAACTCCTCTCGCCGGAGGAGCCTCCTTTGTTTGCTCAGGAGGTTTCTCTCCTGCGAGGTGCCAGAGGCTCGGGTGCCCAGCGAGCCCGGGGAGCTGGGACACAGCGAGATCCCACGACCCATCGCGCAGCTCAGGCTGGGACGGGGGCTTGCCACAAGCCCCGAGCTCAGCTGGCAGTACTGGACCTCACCCCCCGCGCCATGGCCCTCCACCCCGGGAATGGACCACGAGGCTGCCCACCGACGGGCTGCGGAAGCTGGGTGCACAGGGAGCAAAGATGCTGATGGCCAAACCTCAGCCCCCGGGGCAAAAACCACCCCTTGCGCACGCACCCCGCTTCTGCCCAAGCCCAGCTACGCCTGGGCGCAGGGACACACGCGACAGGAGCACGAGGTGGGACACTGACTGGTGGCTTCCCCAAAAGCTGTGGGGAAAGTAGAGCTCCCAAGCTGGGATGCTGCTTCCTGGGAATTCAACCCGCCACACCTGCGCCATGGCAGCCGGGAGCATCTGCAAACACTCGGGAACAAACCTTTGCCTCCTCCTGCCACCCGAACGCCAGCCCAGGGACAGCACAGCTCCCAGCTGCCAGCGGCCGAGGGAGACCCACTCCTCAGCTCCCGTCCTTCCAGGCCTGGCCTGCCTGGCCTTGGGAAAGACGCTTCACCTCTCCATCCCTCCATCTAATTGTCCCTGAATCTAATTTCCTGCAGGAGAGCAGACACCGCCAGCAGCCTGCAAAGGCCCGGGAGCCCGCTCCTCCCAGGCAGCATCACCGCGGGCAGAGGCAGGCAGGACCAGGCTGCCACCCTGCACCTTCTCCCCCAGACGGATTCTGAGAATAAAAACCAGCTTCCACTTGTCCTGGCCCCGAGAGAGGAGGAGGCAGAAAGAGGTTTGTTGTCAATACACGAAACTGTCGCTAAGTGAAGGAGAAAAAAAATCCGGGGGAAGGGGGGAACGAGGGAGGGGACAAAACCGCATTTTTACTTCTGGTGGCCAGCCAGCTGACTGACTCAGCCTGTTTGGTCGCCTGCCATATAGATTTAAAAACAAAACCGAGCTCTCGGAGAGGGGAGAGAAGGGGATTCGGATGAATGTGCTTTTTTGTTGCGTGCCGAGCAGATCCTGGACCGGCCCAAGACACGCTTCGGAAAATGGCTTCCCTGCCACCCTGTGCCCAGGGGCGCGGTGCAGACAAGGCGCAGCGCAGGTCTGCCACTGCCGCTGCCACACACGGCACCAGACTCCCGCCACGGCACCGCTCCCCGCACACCCCTGGCTCTGAAAAGCCGCACAGCGAAAGCCCACAGCGCCAGGGCCGCCCCAGAGCTGATTCCCTCCAGTCACCTCGAGAGCTAGCGACGGCGGCGGCCCGGGTCCCCAGGCAGGTGCCATCTACCTGCCGGGCGGCACGGCCGAGGGCACGGGCGACCTGCTGCGTCCGAGACGTCCCGCATCTGGTGGGAAGGGAGCTGCGCGGGAGGCCGCCAGCCGCTGTCGGGCCGCGGGCAGCTCCCCACCTTCGCCAGCTCCCCGCCGGAGGAATGCGCACAGGAGGTGGGAGGAGCGGGGAAGAGGTTGTTTTGAAATACCAGCTCCCGTTTTATTTATCTGGATCCCACAGTGCCCATGGCACGGTAGCCACTCGTAACGAGCGCCTTCTGTTCCCAAAGCGCTGTACAAACACGAACACGCGCTCCCCACGCCCTTCCCAGCAACGCAACGCGCTGGCACGCTCAGCGCGGCACAGACACGCAGAGCTCACCGCCCCGCGCCGGCTCGGCGCTTCCACACAACTGGACGGTCACGAAGCCGTACATGAACAAGCAGCGCTCGGCACTTTGCAGCTGCAGCCGGCGCTGCAAACGCAAGCCGGTGAAGCCTTGCGAGCCTCCCACGCAGTGATCTCCCATAGAAACCGTCCAGCCTCCCCGGAGACTAATCCCTCGCTCCCCGCGGGGAGCGCGGACAGAATAAGTCACCTGAGGAGCTGGCGACAGGTAAGCGCAAACCCTGCGGCTCTTATTCCCGTTTCAAGACGGCGAAACGGAGGCACAGAAAAACCAAGGCCTTGCCCAAAGCTGCCCCGGCCATCAGCAAAGCCCAGAAGAAAACCTCTGCCCTTCGGCTCCGGTCCCCAGGATGGACACCGAGACAATGCCGAAACCTGGCCCCGGCCCCGCAGGAAGGGGGCCCAGAGGCGAGGAGCGCGGCCGAGCCGAAGGGGACCCCTCGCCCCGGGGCGAACTGGGGTCTCCCCAGCCTTCAGCCCGGAGGAAGGCGCCGGCCTCGTCTCCGGAGACCTTTCTGATTTGGGCAGGAGGAGCGGGGCTGGGGGCAGGGGAGGGGAGCGACGGGTAGAGAGGTCTGCAGCGGAGCTAAAAGGGGAGATTTAGTAACTGTCGGAAAAAATGGCTGCTTTATTGCAGGCAGCTTGTAAACCCTGGAGCCTGAAGGTCTGGGAGTAATTTCTCCCTCCCACGTGCTGGGCTCAGTTTGTACTGGGGGTCAGAGGTCCGCGCTTTTCCAAAGCATTCTGGGAAAGACGCCAACTGGAGCAAGCTGCTCCACACCGCGCGGCTGCGCGCGCCGTTAACCCTTCGCGCCGCGATTCCTCCCCTCCATCTCTCCAGCGTGGCAAGAGGAGGCTGGGGATGGACACGGCCGCTGCGGCCTCCCCGGAGGCCACCCCACACGGGGGTGGGGAGGAACCCGCCTCCCCAAGCCTCGAGCCCAACGGCAGGGCCTGTGGCCCGTACACCAGTCCCCGCCACGCCACTGCCCTCCGGAACTCGCGGGCACGAAGTCACAACCAGGGCGCTTCTCCCCAGCGTCCGGCAAACACCAGGACCTACCGCTCTCACCTCCAGCCCCGTGATGCTCCCGTTCCCGGGGGCGGAAGGGCTGCCTGACAGGGCTCCCTCATCTCCTCAGCCACCTCCGCCCGGGCTCCGGGATGGGGGCCGGCTGGCTGGGGGAGCCATGGCTTTGCCGTCTCCCCCCTGCGACGCAGCGGCTCTGGATCACCTGTGCAGGCGAGAGCACGGCTTCCTGCAGCATTTCAGCTTCCTCTCCCAGGGATGTGTGCGAGCGTTTCTGGCCGGCAGCCCAGCCCCGCTGCCCCCACCCCACCGAGTATCCGCCAGCACACAAAGAGGAAGGGAGCTCAGTTCTGGTTCTCAGCGGCATCTCTCATCTTCCTCTCAGACGCATGCCCCATCTTTCCCTCGCTTCATCTCCTTCGTGCTCAGCGCCGCGCCGGCGAGGAGGAGGGGCCTGTGGTTACTGCCCAGGCAAGCAGGAGACCGGAGCGCTCGACTCGGGCCTGGCTCCGGATCTGCTCCACGCAGCGGCACCAGCCCCGGTTGCCACAGACTGGTGCCTGAAAGCGCAGAGCCTGTGCCCTGCTCGCCACGACGACGCCGGCCTCGCTGCTCGCTGTCAGCCCGTCGCCCTGCCCCAGCCTGGCCCTGCAGCTCCCATCCCTACAGCACATCTCCCAGGTGCTTGGATAATTTCACTGGCTCCTCCGGTAGAAGTCACCCTGCTCTCCACTACCACTTCTTTGACGCCTGGCGCGGGCACAGACCGCAGCCTTGCCAACCAAACGGGGGCCAGAACCTACTGTCAACTGGCTGTGCACCGAGCTCCGCTGCTCCGTAACGCCACGCTTCCTCCAGGCTGGCGGGGGAAACTGGCTGTGCCCCTGCACCCTCCACCGCAGAGACGGTCACAGCGAAGAAGACGATCCCTCTCCCTCCAAACACAGACTTGTGCCTTCTTGTCTAAATCCCTTTGAATCATGCTCGCAGCTTTCTGATCCAGGTACAAAATGGCAAATTTCCCCACCGGCTTCGTTTATTGCATCTTTCCAAGCTCCCGTTTTCATGTCCCACCTGCAATCCCTCCAGCTCCTTCTGAACCCGCCTTTACAGCCAGAACTGCCGGATGCTCTTTCATCCTCTCCAGTCTCCTCTGATCACATACCTCAGCTCTCCTTGTGGGCCTTCCCCAAGATCGCAGCCCGGCGTTGCCTCCACACTCCCAGCCACCGCTTCCCCAGTTCCAGAAGAAAGAACTTTGCTATGCCCCCTGCGCCCTCTTCCTTGAATCCTTCCGCTCCGCTCCATCCTCCCATCTCCTCCGCTCCCACCTCCAGAGAAGCCCCTGGGCCAGGAGCACAGGGGGCATCTCAGCCACTGTCTGTCGCGCTGGGACACTGGCCGGGCTCAGGGTAAAGGCTACCGCCACCCTCCCTGGTTCCGAAGCACCCAGCGCTGGCAGCGGGGCCGCCGCTCGCAGCTGGCCTTTGCCGCTTCTGCTCCGGGCAAACGGCTCCAAGCTCTCTGCCCCAGACTCCGCGCCTGCCTCAGGCCCCCGGCGCCGGCTGGAGAGCTGCCAGGGAGAGGGCTGCCGGCCGGAATCCCGAGCCAGACCCGGGTAAGCATCGCCTCTAAGACGCCTTTCCCCTCCTTCAGGCACCCTGTTTTTTTCAGCTATGGTCCTGTGGGATGGAAGGCTGCTCGGAGCCGAGCCAGTGCCGGGGAAGCCACCATTTCAAGGCCCTGCGAAGGAGGCAGTAAGAGCAGAAGGGAGCTCTGGCCGGGCGCGCGGGAGGCGATGCGAGGAGCAGGCTGTTCGCTGGGAAGCCGCTCCGCTTGCCAGGAGGCAGTGGGGGAGGAGGCAGCAGATGTCCGCAGACAGCGTTTGCCGAGAGCCTGCAGCGCTCCGGCCCAGCGAGGGGAGGAAGGCGGCGGCTGGTGCCGCTGCTGCTGCATTGTAATTGAACAGGACAAGCACGACAGCGTCTGCCCAGAGAGCTTGCGCTGCCTTTCCCTCCGGTCACCGCTCCTTCAGCGGCAGGAGTCCCAGGACCCCAGCTGGGGGTCACAGAAAGACCTCAGGATGACTGCTGAGAGACCTCGAGCACCGGAGGAGAAAGCCCTGCCATGAAGAACGCCAGACAGACCCTTCTTCCCCGGGAAGCAGAGGTGGCTGCGAACGACAGTGCAGCCATCGCGCCAGGGTCAAGTCTGGCGAAGGCAGCGTGCCACAGCCCGCGAGCTGCCCTTCTGCCTGGCGTAGGCGACAGCCAGGCACTGACAGCCAGAGCCCCCGCAAGCACCTGAGGACGGATGCACAGCAGATTCTCAGTAGAACGAGGAAGAGAGCCCAGCAGCTCTGGGCAGCGGAGCCAAAAGGGGAGACCTCCCCCGCCAAGGGGGGTCTGCATTCCCCCCGTCAGTTTGCAAACACAGGACACAGAACAGGGTCACCAGCGCCATGGCGGGCAGCCAGCGAGCCCGAGCCCAGGCGCACTGCTTTGGTGCGAGTGCGAGGTGCGGCGAGGCTCCGGGGCAGCCCACGTGGCTCTGGTTTCCTGCCTCCGGGCAGGGGAGGTTGGCTTCCTCCCCACCCCACAGCAGCGGGGCCGACCAGGGGAGCGCTGCACCCAGCAGCTACCCCGCAACCGCCCTTCTGCCACAGGTTTTGTCCCGCACCCGACCGCTCGAGAGCGCCTGAAAGCCCCCAGAAAAATCGGCGCTCGCCCATTTCGGGTGGAGAGGATGGCTTCAGCCAGAGGGGTCTCTGGCTCATTACGCGATCCCACCCTCAGGCCTGTTGTTCAAACCAAATCAAGCAGTTCCTGGGCTCCTCCTACAGCACACTGAGACGCAGTCTGGCACTTGGGTCCACTTGAGTCCTCTTAAAATAAAAATTAATTGATATGTAAATCAGATGAGGCACTCGACTAGTCTACCGGCCAAGGGCGACGCGCAGATTCCCCGCTGTTTCATGCCACAGTCCTAACTCCCCCACGCCTTCTCCTCCTTCCCAAGCCCAGGGTCAGCCGTTAGCCACGGCCCTCTGGAGCGGGGAAGAGCCCACGGATGCGCACGCCTTGCGTGTGGAAGGGAGCCCGCACGGCAAGTGTTCTTCTTGAGCCCCACCCTGACCACCAGCATCTCGCGCCTGGCAGGAGCACCGCTGGGCTGTCACCTCAAGCTGAGTCACTGGCACACGATCCGACTCCGAGTGCACTAAGCAGGACAACAGAGCTGTGCCGGGCACACCAACGTCTGTGCCCAGTGCGGGGAGGCAAGGGGGCGGAAGAGAAGTGAGAGCCTGGCCTCCTGGCACCTTTGCTGTTGGGATTCCTCTGTCAGTTTCCAAGAGAGATCAATCCTTCGCACGCTCCCGATAGCTTTCCCATGTAAACTGCAAACAGCAACCGCAGCCCCAGTCATCGCACACCCGCAGCCAGGAGCGGCCGCAGATCAAACACCGCAACGGCAGCCATCCAGCACGCTCACGAGCAGGTCCGGGAGGAAGGGCAATCCCAAAACATGCCAGTGCTCTTGGACAGGCTCACCCGTCCTCTCTCCCCTTCCAACCAACCACCAACTACACCCACCCTCTTCTGCAACCCTGGTTTCAGCCTGAGGCTGGGCAAAGCCATTAACCTCTCCATCTGGTCGGAGAGCGATGCAGACGAAGCTGGGCATCACCCAGGCAGGGATGAGCAGCCCTGAGGGAGGCCAGCATCGTCCCTTTCCGCTGCCAGGGCCAGGAGCACGGCGCTGCCAACATCAGCCTGGGAACCGGGAAATCCTAGGGCGGCTGCTTGGCTTGGCCGGTGTTACACCTGGCCACCGCCGAGCTGCAAGGGGCTGCAGGCTGCTGCTGGGCGTTCTGGGGAAAGCGCTGAGGAGAGGCCCCCTGCTACTGCACAGCCCTAGATCAGTCTGTACAGCATCACAAAAACAACCACAGCCCTCAAAAACAGTCCCAAACCCAGCACTGTAAGTAATGCTAGGACTTTGTGAAATTACTTTCCATTAAAAAGCACAATAAAGTAACCAACAAACCTTTGCCACCAGCAGCTGAGTCCCTGTGAACATTTGGAAAGCCCCGTGCGGGGCGGGGAGCAGTCGCCTACGTGTAAGGTCCCGATCGCACACACACTCAGGTGGGTAAATCCCTCTTCTCACTAAAGTAACACACACCTGCAAAATCAGGCTAAAACTACACTTAGAGCAAAACATTCGTAAGTGGCAGGACACTTCCTTGCAAAAGCTGTGCTCCTGTTTTACAAAACGTTTACAACTTCAGCAGACGAAATTGACTTTCAATGAGCAAAACCAGGTTTGGGTTTCGGGAAGGTTTTCTGTTCACTTCTTTTTGGTTTTTGAAACAGGCACCAAAGCAGATTCAGACCTGAACACAGTGATTTTTTTAAAAAAGAGAGTTTTAAAAGAGAGCGGGGAGCAAAACTCACACTCAGTTGTCCGATGGAGGTGGGCAACCGAGGCAGATCGTTACCGAGCCACCAACCTGTGGGAATGTTCTGGGAGGAACGGCGGCACTGACCGAACAGCAGCCGCAACGCTGCACTTCTCTGTCCTTCGCTTGGGTTTGGACCATGCCCATGCTGGCAGCAGGGACCCCAATCACGGCTTCGGACCGCTCTCTTGCGGTGTCACCCTCAGGTGAAACAGGATGGAAACTGACTACTGAAACTGACAGTCGGGAAACTAATTAAGGACTACAAAACCACCCACTTCAGCCATTCTACAGCAGATACACGCAGAGGGCACCACAGAAACAAAAGGGATTTAACTGTTTGTGAATGCTTTTCTGCGCTGCTCCGAGAACAGGCCGGGACAGAGCTTCTCTGCAAGAAGCCAGCAGGAGAACCGCACTCCCGCTTCCCTGCTACAGAGCGAAGGCGCTCGGCCTCCGCTGTCAAACGCAATCTCAGCCCCTGCCCGTAGCCCCGAGAAAGGAAAGGGGACACAGCACTCATCGTCCAGGCGGAGGAGGGGACGCAGTCCTGGGAAGGTGCCTTCTCCTGCCCAACGCAGCAGAAAGCCAGGGACGGGTGGAGCGACGAGACAAAGGGAGCGGGGGACACGGTTCTGGCGCCCGCATCCCACTCTTGGGGCTGCCAGGCCGGCGCAGGCTGCCAAATCAAATGGCTGTCCAGAGCCGCGCTCCTGACAGGCGAACGGGCAAAGCCCTCTGAGCAGGGCCAGCGCGGGGCTCCTTCCACCCAGGGCCATCGCCGCCCGCGTCTGACGCTCATCCACCACGACTGGCAGCAGCTGATGCCTACGGATCGCACAGAAACCTCGATCCTCCCCCCGGAGAAGCTCCACAGCTCCCCAGGACGCCGCAGCTTTACAGGCTCCAACCAACGCCCCCGTCCTGGTCCCCAGAGACGTCTTTTCACCACTGGAAAGGGATCTGGGACACTGCAAGGACGATGGCAAGGTCCAGCCTGTACCCCCAGCACCTCTCTGGACACGAGCGCTTGTTGGGAGATCAGCGCCGCCATCGTCGGGCTCTGCCGAGAGAAACCCGCAGCAGCTCCCCAAGGGGGTGCTTATCCAAATACGAGGGGTCCCTTCTCAGCGCCACCTCACCAAGGGAAGGCAGGCGCATCCCAGCTTATTTTATGCCCCGGTTTCTCCTCCTGTAACACGGCTGCTGAGCTGAAGGGGCAAATTACAGAAGATTTTGGGTCAAAAGTTGTGCTAGTGGCACCTGCCTTCCCTTGTCCCCGTGCCCCAGGCCCTCCGCCATCCCCCGTGACGAGGAGACCACCAGCCCAGCGTCCGGCGGGCGTCCCTCCCACCAGCCTTGCGGACCGACACGCAGCGCATCCAGGTCTTCCTGCGACCACAGTAGAAATAAAACCGCTGCCATTCAGAAAAAGCGTAATTAGCACAGATTAAACAGCCAGCAGCCAGAGCCGCAGCTGGGAGGGAAGACGCAGACCATCACCTCCTCATGGAAGAGGAGCGGCTGCTGCCCCGTGCCCACCATGCGCCCTCCCAGAGCCCTGGGGGTCTTGCTCCGCTGTGCCCAGCTCTGCCGGGAGGCGCCCAGCCTGCGTGCCCCGATCTCTAGAAAGCGCGCGTACGGCCGCAGGACAAAATCCTTCCTGTCTTCTTCTCCAAACCTATCTCGCCCCCTCTCAACCGGGACCCCCTCATAAAAATAAGAAGAGACAGGCCTTTCCTGGCATTTCCTTTTTGTGAAAAGGCTGTAAAATTTTCCAAGCGTAGCCAGAGCCAGAGCAAAGTTTGTCAGGAGCTCAGCTCATTAGGCGGCTGCTCAAGGAGCCCCGCGGGAGGCGCAGGCTGCATAATTCAAAACAGCTTGGACCCTGGAAAAGAAAATAGAAACCAGGCTGCGCGAGCGAGGGGGGCAGCTCCAGCTCCGGAGCAACCCCTGCTCCGGGAGCGCCGCGTCCGTGGGGCTCGAGAGGAGCCCCGGCCCCAGCAGAGGTGCTGCGGCCAGCCCAAGAGGAGCTGGCACCAGGCGGAGGAAATTCCAAGCCTGTTGCTTCTGGCAGCCGCGCCGGGCCCTGGCTAGGACCTCGGCAACCTGGAAACCGGCTACTCAGCAATTTTCTTGCCATCCAGAGGGCTTGTTCTGAACCACAGTTTCACTTCCCCCTCCCTGCGCTGCAGCCCAAGAAGCAGGGAACACCAGAGGCAAAGAGACGTTCGCTCAAAAGCCGTCGTGACCAAGGCCCCCCCGAAGCGCTCCGCTCTGGGACGCGGTCTGGAGCTGCCGCTGCTCCCCCCGTTGCATCTGGGGGCGGGGAGAGCAGAGGAAACTTGCTCGGACCAGCCCTAGGTCTCCCTGGTTCCTTTTGCTCCGTGCCAGAGAAAAGTTCAAACAAGGCTGCGCAGAGGCAGGACACAGGCGGCTTTCAGCCCAGCCTAGCCGCCGCGCTCGGGGCTCGCCTGCGGCCGGACCCGCTCCGTTCAGGCCCCGTCTGGCCCGATCCTCCGCTGCAGACCGGTGCTGGAACGAGTCCCGCCAAGGAAGTGGTGAAAGCTCCAGTGCTGCAGGGGTTTCCACAGCCTTGCCCGGCTCGCTGGCGGGAAGAGCCACGGCCCTCGCTCTCCGTTACTGCCCTGCGGAGCTCCCCATCCAGCTCTGCGCCGCCCCAAGCCCGTGGAGCGCCAGGGCCAGAGGAGACCTACAGCGTGGCTGCTCGGGACCCTTCCAGCCACCGTCCTCCACCGACTGCAGCCTCGCACCGTGCCCTTCCAGAGACACCAGGAGCCCAGCGCCCACTGATAACGGAACGGAGCAACAGTCCTTGCGCCCGCTGCCGAAACCCCATCCCATCTGGACAACTGCTCACTGACAGACAGCTGTTTAGCAGAATCTTTCTTCCACAGAGGACACTGAGAACATGTTTTCCATGAGGAAGACTGCAATGCTCCACTCCAAACCCTGCCTGCAGAACCAGGCAGGCGACGCAGAGACCCGATCACGCGGTTACCAATCCCTGGGCAGCATCCACGAAGCCAGCTTCAGGAGGGGACACATCACAAGCAGAAGGAAACACCTTCCCTTAACTTAAACCTGGGTATGGTCCTCCAAGCAAGGGTACAGCATTCCAGGAGAACGGCATTTCTCCGCACATCGGATGAGGACCACGGTGTGCCCTGGAGAACAAGGCACTCGACTCGCTAGCCGAGGACATGGTTTGCAACTTCTGCTGTAACCACACCACTCATAGCTTTCTAGCACACCATTTTCTCAGCTGGGCAAATCCCAGAGATGAGACACTCGGGGACTGGAAAGCTCGCAGATGCACCGAGCATCCGGGCCACTGCACAAGAGAAGCTCCTGACCACCAGCTTCCCAGAGGGCTGGAAAAGCCCCCTTAGGCCTGGACGGAAACAGGAGGCTGAGACCCGAAGAGGGAGCTCAGGAGGAGCAGAGTAAAGAGCAGGAACTGGGAATCCTGGCTTCTGTCCCTAGCTCTGCCCCATATTCCCTTCCTGTCCTTGGTTAAGTCATTTCCTTTCACTTTTCCTCCCAGCCTCTGTTTCAGAGGTGAAAAAACCCAAGCCCTTGCTTCTGCAGAGCACTGGAACCTCTGGCCTGCGACAGCGCGGAACCTCGCTACCACCAGCGGCTGCACGACACCCGGCCTGCGGGAGCCTCGCCGCTCGCACCGACCCCAGCAGAGCCTGGCATTTCCTGTGCTTACGTTTCGAGGAGTGCAGAGTCTGTAAACAGCGCCGCGGAGCATCTTCTGCACAAACCAATCCCGGCCCGTGCCTCTCCTCGGCCACCGCGTCGGGCGGCCGAGCGAGGAGAAGGAAAGCTGCTCGGCTGAGCTGTGACAGCCCGCCTGGGACTGCGAGCAGCAATGGGATAGGCAGGGTTAAAAGGGAAAAAAAAAAAAACCCAAACTAAAACTGCAACCAACCAACCCAACCAGCAGCCTGACAAGGCAGGATGGACAGAGGTGCCTGACGACGAGCGCAGCCCTCCTGCTCCCTCGCAGACCTGTCCTGCCTCCCACACGCCTTGGGGAGAGGGAAGACCAGTAGGCACAGGCAGGAACAAGGAGCACTCTGTGGTTTCGCTCGGTATTTCGGGCCATCTCTCACACAGGAGGAGCTCTGCTTCGCTTTCCAAGTCTCGCCCTCTCTGGCACGGATCACAAACCTGGCTCCTGGCCCGGGACTTGGCTCCGGCAGAGCTCCTCACCAAACAGGGTGACGCCCCACCTCTGGGCACAGCGCACGGCCCCGTCTTAAAGCCATCTTGAGGCTATTACCCCAGCATCAGAGGAGGCTCCCCATCAGCCCCTCGCTGGCATTCAAGGCATCTGGAGCCGCAGCTGAAAAAACCAAACCCCAAACCTAGCTCCTTCTCTTGGTGGAAGCAAAACCCAGCGACGAAGCGCCATTTTCTCTAGCAGCCCCGGTCGAAGCGGGACGCGATCTGCCCGCACCGGGGAAGCGCAGTCTCCCAAAGCCGCCCAGGCAGAGGTAGCACGTTCCTCTGCCTACAGCTGCCTGGAAAGGCGCGGCAGGACAAGATGCTCTCCCATCACCAGCAGCGCAGAGGGGCTGGAGACCACTGCCTGATGCACGCGTCTGGGGATTCCGCACGGACACTGGGATACGGGGGAGCCGCTCGGGCCCAGGCACCAGTAACTGACAAAGAACTGGCCCCTCTCTCCAAAAAGAGCTGGGGCAGCAGCAGCACAAGCTGGGAAAGGAGGTCTGAGTTCAAGCAAGCCAGGCCTGGAGCTGGTCAGGACACCCAACAGCAGCGTACACACACCGAGGGCTCGGTCCACGCTTTGGGTCGCTGTGCCGAGGCGTCCCGCACTCCCGCTCCTGCCGCACAGGGGACTGGACTACCCAGGGCAGCGACAAGCCCAGCTCTGCTCGCCAGGGATGCGGGCAGCATGCAGGGCACCTGGCAAGCCGTCCCTCTGTAGTGTTGCCCGCCCTTAAATCAAACGCAGGTGCCAGTGACACTAAGTGCTTCCTGTGCGCCGGCTCCTGCCGAGTACAGCCCTGTGGCAACCGCAAACTCCACCATGAACCAGTCCCAATTAGAACCAAAGCCATCACCCTCTCCACCTCCGAGTTACAGAGAAAATCAGGTAGGGAGAAAACACAACCAGCTCCCCGTTCCCAGGAAGGGCCTGGTGCCAAGCAGATGACTGGAAGAGGCACCACGGAAGGAGGAAGAGTGCCTCTCGTCCATGCCACGTGGTTCGGCTGGTGCTGCCTCCCGGGGAGAGGCCGAGGAAGGGCAAAATACAGCAACAGAAACCGTCCCTGCCAGCCTCCGTAACAGCTCCTGGGTACCTTCCACTCGGGGCTGCCAGGGGCAGCGCTGGCACAAGAGATGCCAAAGCAGAGCAGCAACGACCAACCTGCCAGAAGGGAGCACGAGCTGTGAAACAGAAGTCGGGAAGAACCGAGGAATCTCGTTTCAGGCATCCTTGCCCCCTGCGCCGCGCAGAGCTGCTGGAAAACACGCAACTGAGAAGCAAAGCAGCTGTGACGCTGCCTAGGCCCCTTGCTCCAAGAGGGATGTGTTTTTCCAGGGCTTCAGTGCTACAAGAAACCTCGTAGAGTAGTTGTAATCTCACGGAGATCAATGACATAGAGCCAGTATCCAAAGCTCCGGCACCCCCCGGAAGCACGGAAGCACGCGCGAGATCAGCAGAAGACGCGTTTGCCAGTCAAGGTCTTCCTGGGAGGAAAGGAGAGCCGAGCGACACCGAGCCCTGACCCGCATTAGATTTTGATTTGCCAGAAGAGTCGTGCTGGCAGTCCTCCTAGTGCTTCGCTGATGCAGCCTGAATAACACTGACAAAATATTGCTGCATCCGTACATCGTATCGCTGCGATATCTCTGTCCTTCGTTATATCATGCGTCTGTGCATCTACGGACCACGCTTCCTGTTAAAAATGCCAAAAGCAGTCACAAACCCAGCACACTTCTCCTGCGCTCCCCCTCATCCAGGGCACTGGCGTGACACTGGGTCTTGGCCAAAAGAGCCGCAGCACAAGGAAAGTAACATCGGTGGGGCAAGCTCCGGGCTCCTGCTCAGCTCCGGCCACGGGGGACGGCCGGCGTCCCTGCGCGGAGGCAACCGCAGAAGCTCACAGGCGGAGCGGCCCCTCAACGCCCTCTCAGACAGGAACAGCGAACTTGTGCTTTTCCACAGGGGACTTACATCCCAGAAGAGGCCTGCCTGGGAGATCCGTCAGTTGGGATATTTAAAGCTGGATGGAGCCCTAAGGAATTACGAGCTGGAAGCCAGCCTGTGCCATCCCCAGGGAATGGCTAGACCCGAGCAGCTTAAAACCCACCGTTGTACCTGGCACACAGCTAGTGCCAGCAGGAGCACACCTGGACGGCGGGGACACAGACGCGTCCTCGAGCGCTCCAGCAGCTGAACAGTTTCGCTCGTAGCGGCAGCTGAGCCTGGCGCAATCACCTGAGACAGCGCGAAGCAGCAAAGGCTGTCCTGATGCCAACGCCGAACCGGACATTGTACTGAGAGGAGAAGGGGCACGGGGAACAATCCTGGGACCCAGCCTTCACTCGAGACCCTGCAACCAGCAGAACACGATTAGGGAGAGCTACGAAGAGGGAAGCCTCTACAGCAGTGAACAGCAGCCGGCTGGGACACAGCTGATGCTCCCCGCAGAGGGAACCGGGAGCCCCTTGCTAGCTACCGCTCACTTCTGTGCTGCTGGGAGGAAGAGGGCTCTCACCGTACCAGCAGCGAGGAGAAGGAAAAGCCAAGTTTTTTCCTCCAGAACAGCAAGGAGAGAGGACATGACGCCAGCCGGGCCGACAAGGCAATAGGAAAGTCAAAGGCTGAGCTGAGCCTGGGCCTTTGGGACTCCAGGCCAGCACAAGGTGCACAGCTCCACGAGCACGAGCCAGCCTGGAGCCGACGTGCAACTCCAGCGCAGCCCAGCGAGCTCGGCACTTCCAGCTTTGCGACGGCCCGGTCGCTCCACGCAGCGGTCTGTCCCCTCTGTCACGCAGCGGCCAGAGAGCCACCTCCCCACAGCAACACGGCGGGATGCAAAGGGTGGGGGGCTTCAAAGTACAAACCATAATTATTTTACTTTCTTCAACTGAACAATTATGCTTTCAAGTTTCTGAGTAAGCTTTCTTTTAGCTGCTATCTTTTTTCCCTGCAGTGAGAGGGAGGAGGGGGTCCTGCAAAGACCAAAGAAACTTTCAGGGGCAGGGAGATGCATTAACACCTACAACGTTACACCGCAGAAAACACCAAACACCACAAAATGGATTTTCCAGGTAACGAAGATGCAGGTCAGGGTGGTGGGGAGGCACCAATCACACCACGTGCCCAGCTGAAACGGCGAAACACGCGTTAAAAACCAGACAGAAAGGTTCTACAGCACTGAGGGTGCGAATGCTCTGGGAAAAGTCCCCAATGGAGCAGACAAGGGCCGTAGAGACAGCACGCTGCTGCACTCATCTTCCTACCACGGAGAAAGCGAGAATCGGGCAGCGATGCCGGCCTGGTGGTTTTCGCACCAGCACCAGCCGTGGGTGCGTATTCCAGCCCCACGCGTGGCGGCAGGCAGCGTTATCGCAGGCACCCGAGTCAAAGGAGGCCCGGCTGCAGCACTGACATGGACTCGCCAGGCGACCTTGGGCAAATCACTTCCTCTGTGACTCACGGCTCTTATCCCTCCTGCCGCCAAAGTGGCAAAACAAGGCGCACGCACATCCCTTCACCAAGACCTGGCGACCGACGGATGGCAGGCGCCGCGCGTCGTTACTGCGCGCCTGGCACGAAGCAGCGGTTGGGCAGGATACCGAGGGGCGGCCACGTTTGCGGCGCAGACCTCGCAGGTCAAGAGCACGCAGCTGAGCTTCCTGTGGCACCGCTCTACAGGGATGCGCCGCGGCCGAAGGCGCGCGGTCGTCCACCGTGCCACGCTGCCGGCGGCCCTTTGCCTCGCGCAGCCAGGACGCGACCCTACGACGCCGCAGCCCGACACCCTGTCAAACGCGCTGTCCCCCAAGGCGCGCAGACGCCGCACGCAACCACGCCGCAGCCTGCCCTGTCACGTAGCGTTACTTATGTGTTCAGATATGCATCCTTCTCACATTTCTGCTCCAGCAAGTGGTTGCTAGCAGAGCGGGGCGAGGACAAGTTCACCACCTGCTAAAGACAGGTCCCTAGCAGAACGCAGGCAGGGTTGTGTTACACCGGGTCCTTTCCGCGCAGGAGGAAAGCGCGTAGGTACGGTGGTGTTTCCCCCCTTTTTCCTGCAAGCTGACCGCGTGCCTGGTTTACCTCGAGAGGGAAGAGAAGCCCGTCGCCCAAGACACGGCAAAGAGCGGGGAGAGCGGTCTCCAGCACCTCGAATGGGCTCCGACGGGAGCGCTTGTTTGAACCCCACGCGAAAGGCAGAGAGCCCGGATACAGGAGTCCCAGTTCCAGTCCCGCCCGGGGCTGTACCAGCACCAGTAAGGCCTTGGGAGGTCCCACACAGCCCAAGCAGAACCGGGCACAGCGCAAGTAAGTTCTCTGCCCCCGCAGCGGAGCCCCCCGCTCGAGGCTGCGGGGTCCTCCGGCAACGGCCGGCAGCTGCGGCGACGGGCTACCGGGAGCCGGGGAGAGCGGACCCCGAAGCGCCGGGGCCAGGCAGGCTGGCGGCGATGCCCGAGGCGAGCGGGAGCGCTGACAGCGCGTCCCCGGCCCGCACCGCCCGCACCGGCAGCCGTAGCACGGCGGCTCCCGCCGGCGCCCCGGGAGGCGCCCGGACGACGGCCCCGGCTGCGCGGGGCGGCGCGGAGCCCCGGCCCCCCCCGGGACGGAACAATGGGCGGCGGCCGGCGGGGCACTCACCTCGGCGGCGGCGGTGCGGCTCAGGGCAGGCCGGGCGAGCCCGCCGGGGCGGCGCGGGGCGGCTCGGCGGGCTGCTGGGGGCCGGCCGGCGGCGCGGGGCCGGCGGCGCGGGCCGCGCTCATGGCTCGGCCGCCCGCCGCGGGGCGCGGGGCCGGGGCCGGCG